>VDFB02346318.1:0-23306 GCA_007258455.2 Sequoia sempervirens
CCCCAAGGACTTCGAACACGAAACCCTAAAGTCTCAGGCTCAGATCAAAGTTGATCAATTTCCAAACTCAATAATCACCTAATGCACAATTACCAATGCAAAACCCTTTATCTTTCTCAAAAGTGCGATTTCCACCATAATAGGGTTTCATTAAAATATTCATGTTTTAATATTTTAATATTTCAATAGTCCTCAGCTGAATATTTTAAATTAAATCAAATGTCAAACTGGCCCCCTTTTAATGATGGCGCACCCCTCAAGGCAATCACTTATTATATTATAAACGTTAATTAATTAATATTTAATCAATACGATCAAATATTAATATCTTCCTCGTTTCTAACCCGATGACTGATCCGTCTGATGCTGACGAACTCTGAAGTGATTCCTGATGCCGCCACAGCCATACTGCTAAAAATAGCAGTGGTCCCACACTGCCTGCCAGGAACTGCTAAAAATAGCAATTCTGTAAATAGTCTCCGATTGAGCCAGAACGGAAGACAACTGATCAATCCCTGCTGACTGAAGCTGAGCCAAGCTCCGAAGTGACCCTCTATCCAGTCTATCGGCCTACGAGGGTCGTGTGATAGGCCAATCCTGTCCTCCGAGAGATATCACTGAGAAGGGGACATGACAGAATTTTGCAAAAAAAGTGTTTTTATAAGAAATTTTAGTACTTTTTAAGTTGCGACTTTTTGTCGAGTCAAAAATTTTGGGCTTGTTGAGTACTCTTCGAGTTTGAGTCTGCGAACTATGATGATGAGGATCATCCTCTCTCCTCTCCTAGCCATCATTTTGAGGATGCAGAATCTCCTCCTAACTCACCTTTCCTAACTCACCTTTCCTTTTTCCACTCTAGGCTACATATACCTTAAAATTCGTAGGTGATTGGAGAAGTATCCTTTAGATACCAAGACTTGGTCACAGTTCCAAGAACCACATGTTTTTGTTGCCTCTCCTTCAATTCCACAATCTTTTCATTAGGCATCTAGCATTCTTAAGTGGGATGCAACTATGTAGGAGTATAGTTCCTTAATGAAGAATCGCACTTGGGATTTAGTCCCCCTTTCTAAGGGAAGGAAACTTGTTTGATGTAAGTGGATGAATTGGACTAAATTTGATGTAGATGGGTTAGTTTATAAGTTCAAATATTTTCCTATTCGCCAAGGGATATTCATATGTTCTTGATATTGACTACACCGAGACCTTTGCACTTGTTGCAAAGATGAATTCTATCTGACTCACGCTTGCTATTGCCTTTACACATCATTGGGAACTTCATCAAGTGGATGTGAAGAGTGCCTTTTTCCACAAAAATCTTGAGAAGGAGATATGCATAGAGCAACTTATGAAATCTATCTATGGCCTTAAATAAGCCCCTCGAGCAGGGTATGCCAAAATGGATTCTTTCCTTCTCTCAATTAGATTCACTTGGTGTGATTATGATCTGAACATCTACATCTTGCAATAGGATGAGTCTCACTTACTCCTAGTTTTGTATGTTGACGACTTATTGATCATGGGGAGCTCTTCATTCTTCTTTGTGATATTGAAAATTACCTTTCATGATAGTTTTTGATTATTGACTTGGGTTTGTTGCACTATTATTATAGTTGGGATCTATCAGTCAACTTTTAGGATTAGCATTGCATAGTTCAAGTATGCACTTCGCTTGCTCTCATGGTTCCATGTGGCCAACTACAAACTTGCTTTGACTTCCTTTCTTTAGAAAGTAAAAATTGAGGCACAATGTTCTACACCAGTGGTTGATGCTATTTTGTTTCAACTTGTTGATAACATCATTTAGTTGACTTATACTAGGCCCAACATTTCATACACTATTGGCTTGTTCTCTCAATTTATGTAGGAACCCCATGAGGCACATTGGAAGGTGGCTAAGTAGATCCTTCACTCCATTCAAGGCACTCATAGTTATGGGATTCACTTGTAGCAAGCATTGATATTGACTTGGTTAGGCACACTTTTTATTGGGTGGGTGATTCTCAGGATCACAAGTCCACTTTTAGGTACAACTTCTCCCTTTGTTCTAGTCCTATATGTTTCTATTGCTCTTTCTTCCATAGAGGTCAAGTTTTGGGGAGCTATGAATGCCAACACTAAGGCCCTTTGGCTTCAACATATTCTTATTGAGTTCAGTGTCCAATTTTGTAGGCCATTTGTCATATTTTGTGACAACCTGAGTGCTCTCTCAATGTCTTGGAATTGAGTCCATGTATCCAATTTTGTAGGCCACCTATCATATTTTGTGACAACCAAAGTGCTATCTCAATGTCTTGGAATTGAGTCCATCATCAATGGACCAAACATGTTGAGGTCCACATGCACTACATTTGGGAGCTCATTCATGGACAATTCATTGATTTTCACTATTGCTTGAATACTAAGAAAGTGGCCAACATCTTCACAAAACCCTTTATTGAAAGCAAGTTTCTTCATTTACGAGCTTTGCTAGGAGTGCAAGAGGTTGCATCTTGTGAGGGGGCTAGCTAGTCCCTTCTCTCTCTCTCTCTCTCTCTCTCTCAGACCCATCCTTTTTTCCCACCTAAGCTATGCTTTATGGGGGTGTAAGTGTAGGTTTTAGTTTTCATTAGTTGGATATTATTGCATTTTCCAAAAAGATTACTTTAGCTTGCATAAGTACATAGAGTGAGCCTTTATGGAGCTAGAAGGCATCTTACATGAATGCAACAACCATCGATTTTTGGGTAGTTGGAGTTACATCTCTCATTGGTTGGTTTTGCCTCCTCTCTTATCTATATATAATTCCACTCACCTTGCACGTTTTAGTCATGCTATTGTGAGCTTTCTTTATGCTATTTTTCTTATTGTAAATATTGTCTCTTGAACATTTGGCATGTCTGTAGACGGCCATGTTAATAAATAATTATATTGTAATTGACCGTACTAATTAAATAAATGTTGTAGTCGGTCGTACTGGGAATAGATAATAATAGTTTAAATAATACATGCACAGTTTAAAGTAAAAGTTGGATTAGTTGTCGGGCAGGTAGTTAGGAAGAGTTGTCGACGGTTGGTATCCCAACCAACCTCGGCCATCTATATATGTATCTTGCCATTTGTAGTCGGACATAGTCAATTGCTATGTATTGTGGAGATACTTCATGAAATCAATCAATCCATTGTGTTGTGCAATTACTCTTACGATTGTTCTGTGATTCAAATGTGATTCATATTCTAGTACGTACATTATGTTTGTGAATTATTCTCGTTTACTCCCGTAGTACGCTGAACACTACCCAGTGAGTAAACAATGTCTCTTGTATTGTTAACCATGTTTTTCTATTTTGGTTCTAGTATCATTTGTTAAACAATTTTATTGTATCTATTTCTGGGAACTCGTAGGCTAAGCAGAAGCTCGAATCGGGGTTTCCAAACTTCTTGGAGGACGTTTTTGTCTTTTTGCGGAGCTTGCACTCGGAAATGTTGAACTTGGATTGCGGATTCCTTCTGGGTTTTCTGAGAGCTCGCGTTGGTGGTTTCGGTTTGGCATTCTGAGCAATTACATGGATTTACTATTTTTAGTAAATTCTATTTTTAGCAGTTGACTTGTTGACTCCTAATCAGTAGGCTTCACTATGGCAGTCTGTTCAGACGGTATGGTTGAATTTGGCTTCTAATGCATTTCCATGGTGATATAAGATATTTTATATTATAATGTTATAATTTAACATTATAATTCCTTGTTCTAGCATCATGAATTAATATTGTCTTTAAAAGGGGGACATTGAAGGGTATTTTCACATGGAGGAAATATTTTAATATTTCTAAAGCCAAATATTGCTCAAGGAGTTTGGATGCCAACTTTGGGTGAGCCAAATATTTTATTTAAAAAGTGAAATTTATCTTCTTAAGCAAGTACGCCATCCTGAGGGTGAAGACAAAAGACAAGTCAATGACCTAAAAGAATCTTTGAGGTGGCGCCCTTCTTGGAGGTTTCTAGAAAGCTCTTCTGAAGTTATAAATTGGAGCTTTGGGTCCTCATTTTGATCATCTAATGAATTTGCAAAGTTATGCTGTCGGAATGGTGTTGGAATTGCTTCGAGGAATGCATACCTCCTAGCTTGGCTCTTCTTCTTGCTTGAAAGACAGCAACTAGTTGAGAGGTTTAGTTGTAGTTGGTTTCCTTTCATTGTAGTTGGTTCTTCTCACATTCTGTAGTTGAGTTATTGTATTTTCTGTCAATTTTAGAGTTGCTGGTTTGTATGGCTGTAGGTTGTTTTTACTCACAACTCAAGAAACAGAAATAATATTGTTCTGGGTACTGTTCCAATCTATTTTCCTATGTAGGGCGACCATATGTGCAAGTTTCCAGAATTTTATTTGAAGTCTATGAATTATCTAAAGTAAATCGCCCTTGCTTGCAGGCAATTTCACTTTGTAAGTGCTTTGGAAGTCGTGCAAAATAAATAGGGGTCTTTGTGAGAAGTTTTTGTGATCCATCTTCATTGTCATCATCATTAGAATGTTTTGCAACTGATTTTGAAGTTAAATGAGTGAGTATTGAGAGAGATATGAGCATTTAAGTGAGTTCTGGAGTTGCTAGTTTCACCATTTTTAACTGCAGGTCTGTCATCTCAGACTTAGTAAAATTATTAATAGGGCTGGGATTGTCTGTCTTAGTCATATTAATCATTTTGGAGTAGCTCTACATTTCAGCAGTTTGATTATCACTCTAATCCATCGTGCTTGCAGGAGATATATTACATTGTAAGCTGCACAGTAGTACTATCAGCATTTCCCTTAATCTTGCTTTATCATGTTTTGTAATGCTTATCTTACATTCTGAAGTTGCATTGTATTTCTTATATCTCCGCCATATGGTCGCCTCATTTCCGTATTGGATTGGGTAGCACATACTTGGTGTTGAGTTTGCTTTCAGCACTTGTAGTGGTAGAGATCCTCTGACCATATGTTCGTCCATCTTGGACACATTCTTGGTTAGAGTTACCTTTCAGCACGATTTGAGATCCTCTGACCATATGTTCGTCCATCTTGGACACATTCTTGGTTAGAGTTACCTTCAGTTGCATTTTGTTTTAAGGCACTGACGATCCTCTTGCCATATGACAGCCTCTCTTTTGTTGAGATTGAGTGCGCATTCTTGGCAACGAGTTATTTGTAACTGCTGATTTGATTTTACTCACCCTAACGGATTCTTGTTGTCGAGTTGAAAAATTGAAAAAATTGGTTCGGAATATTTCAGTTTTGGGTACTTTCATGCTTGTTTGTGGAATCCAACATTGGCATCTACAGTATAATGAGATGATAGGGGATGTCCCTTGGCCATCCCTTGTCATTGAATAAACTAGGAATGCATCTCTAGGATAGTGTCTATAGGGCCTAATGTTGTTCGGATGGCTGGGGATATCTAAAACATCTCTCAATCATCTTAGAGACAGTCTAACATCACCATAGTGGTCTAAAATTGTTTTAACAAAAAGAAAAAATCTACTCGACAAAGAGCAAATGTCTGATTGCATACAATTGTCTAAAGAAAGTGTAAAACTTTGGAATCACTAGATACAACTATTTCACTGTACTAACTGTCGAATTGCTGCATACAACTATAGAATGAAAGTATAATATACATTTCTTACTCTTTTTGTCAATGGGAAATTGTGTGAATGCATGCAACTGTGGAACGAAAATTTGGAGTTGTTGAATGTTTGCATACAATTATGGATTTAAAATGTTCTCTTGTTGAATGGCAACATATAATTGCCACCCTTTTTGTCAATGGTTAATTCTATGACTGCATACAGCTGTATGAGAGTAGGCAATTATAAAATGAGTATACAGGTGTAGAATGGGCAAAAGCATAATAGCATATGATTGTAAGAAATGCATGTTAGTTAGTACACTTTCATTTGAGATTTTGTATCCTTTGGGCCTTTTGTTGTAGTAAAAACACTGAACAATGAAATCAGAAATTTCTATTTTTTATTTTTGCTATAATTGAATCAATGAACATGTTACATTGAAATTTGAATTTCATAAATTATATGAATATCTAAACTTGAATTTTGATGTCATGTATAGCTAAACAGCCCAAACTTGTTAAAATTTGAGTTTATGTATATATGTAGCCAACCTCAAAAAGTGCTCCCTTGGACTCTTTTACCCGAAATGCATCTCATCGTTGCCTGCCAGCCTTGTCTCCAAAATGCTATGGAACATGGAGAGAAACAATTGAAGCTGAAGGAAGTGGAGTATGATTCTTTGAAGGGAAAGTTTGATTTGAAGACTACCAAGATTTGTGCAGATGCAAAGTTAGCAGTCAAAGATTATTCAGGGTGAATGAGTTGGGATAACATAGGAGAAGGGCTCCAACACCATCATCTTAGGTCCAAACTCCCAAACCCCTCCAATAATCTCACTGTCATCTACTCCAACTCCCACTCCTGGTGGAACTTTGCCTTCTGAGACACTAAGACCAGAACTAACGCTATTTGATATCCCACTTTCCATCTTAATAGCCATAAATAATAACAACCACTCTATCAAGATAGTGAGATAGACATAGGAGGAAAAACTTGAGTGTTTTATATAGTTAATAAATGAAGGAATAAAGCAATGAGTTAATAAAGAGTTATGTTGTGCAATGTGATGTGCATATTAGTTGTTTGAATTTTTTGTTAAGTGATTCTTGATGATGGTGGTTCTAAATTGGTGTCACTTGGAAGTGACCTAAAACACTCTCTTTGCCTTTATCGTACCTACTCGACAGAGAAGGTATTTATGTGAGTTAGATGTATAGAATTTGGTATGGGTTTCCATCACATAGTTCAGGTTTAAGTGTTGTACATCATATGTTTCTGTGATTTGATGATGTTATACCACAATTATCGGCTGAGTGTTGTCTTCATTCCATGTTGTGTAGTTTAGCACATACACACTTATTGCATCCTTAGGCATGAAGAATGGAGTTGTTGTCAAAGGCTTTGGTACAAACCCTTGCATCACATGGTGAGCTTTCTTTGGTAGTTATCTGGTTACATGTCATTGCATGATAGAATCCAGCCACAGATCAGCACAACCCTACAAGCAAACAGGAGTAGGAAGATTTGATGTGATGCCATGAGCATGTATGCACAGGCATGATATGTATCTTCTTACCTATGTTACACGGGGACGCGTCCCCGTCCCTAGCCGTCCCTGGGACGGGGGGATGCAAAGGAGACGTCCCCTTGCCGTCCCCGAACCAAGAAAATCAATAGGAAATGGCCGGAAACGTCCCCATCCGTTTGGGGACATCCCTCCGTCCCTGGCACGGCTGGGGGACGTTGGGGACGCCCCTCGCCGTCCCGAAGATGGCTAGCCTTCCCCAAACGGATGGACACTTCAGCAGCAAAAATAACATACAAAACTAATGCTTTTATGGTTCTTTGATGCAGATTTGCATATATTTTGTGTGTTACTGTATATTTTCTGTTTGTATCTGTTTGTATCAGATTTGCATATATTTTGTGTATATGGTACTATACACTTTTAGTTACCAATGTTAGGAAGCATACTTCTTGATCCATCTTCAAGGTAATTTGCTTTGTGTGTTGAGAGTAGTTTGAATAACTGAGAAGCATCAGCATCCAAGGCTAAGAAGTTATGTACTCTACCTAAGAGATTTGCACTATTGGGGTTTTCTTGTTTTTGTTACTTTTGAACCATGGTTTTATTGATGTTTGAGACTGCTGTTATAATGCTTTATTGACATTTATTATGCTGTTATACTACTGCTCTCGTGATTTATTTACATATTGATATTGTTGTTATCAGTTATTGACATATCTCTCTCTTTTTCTCTCTCTCTATAATATATTAATAAATTTTGAAAAATTCATATATATATAAATTTGTAATCACCGTCCCCTGCCATCCCCTAAAAATGCCCCACTAGGGGACGTCCCGGAAACGCGTCGCCTGCCGTCCCCCTATCCCCGTCCCCGAAACGCCGTGGAACATAACTTCTTACATAATGATGTGATCTTCAGGTTAATGTAACAACACATTAAAATGCTTGAGAAATGAATACTTGTTCTTTTTTATATAAAACAATAATATTAACAGCAGAAAATTACGTCAGGATAAGCCCAAGACTGGGTTAATTTAGGCCAAGGCAAAGCCATGTAGAAAGAAAAATAGAATCAGCATACCAGCTATAATGCAAAACCTAGAGGAGAATGATAACCAGAATAGGCCCACAAAGTGAAGACAATATTTACACTGGCTAGTCATCTACCAGCAAGACTAAACTGTTACAATCAAAAGTAAACTAACAGTAGTATTCAAAGTTGTGTTCCTCCTGCATGTAACAGCCATGGACATTTTCTTAATAACAGCAACAGAAAATTAAGCACTTGGTCCTCCTGTGAGCTTTGGTATTGATTTCTAGTTTGCTTCAGTCTTAATATTGATACTAATATAAGTGATCTGAGACACCTTTGGGTCCCAAGGAGGCCACACTATGTATATCAAATCTACAAATATTTTCATTGTTTCTTTAATTCCGTGCAACTTGGCTTATTAAAACATAAAAATAAGTATTAGGATTCCAATCATTCATGGTACAATGTCAAAATTAATGATTCAAGTTCCACCAAAACATATATTACAGATGGCTTATATTGACAAAGAGAACAGAAAAATTATTAAATGTCACTTGATAACCACAAGAAAAAACCATTGATTAGCTAAATCATGCATGCATTAATTATTGGAAGAGAAACATAAAATCTTCTGAAAATGTTGTTTTTAGAAATGCTTGGAAGTTTCTTCATTGACATTTTTTAAGAGATCCTTATTTTTAAAGTAGATTAATTTTCTTCCATTGGAATACTGTCAGACTATCCGTACATGAACTTGACTGCAAGAAAACTTGTCTTTACTTTATTACTTAATTTCTACAAAACATGTGATTTATGTTTCAGAGGATTAGGTTTTGCAATGTTGTAATCCTCTAGGATAGTTTTGTAATATCCAAATTTATTTGATCATTCATATAGTAAACCGGTTTACAAAAACTTCATTTAAAAAAGGTTTCATAAATATTAAATGCATTATGTTTGTTTAATGTCTAAAGTATGGTTAAGTTGTCAATGCTATTTGGAGTTTAGAACATAAAAATAGTAGTTATTTATATTCATATACAGATTAGAGAACTTCACTTAGACAAACTTGTGTAACTATCGTGAATCTGAACTTGAATGCTTTGTTCATGAATTGAGATGTATGCAATCAAAATATGATTGCCTTATAATATAATACCTGAAAGAGCAAAAAACAATCAATGAATCATCATTTTGTTAGATGCTTTAAGTCATGGCATTGTTTTTAGTCTCTGAAAATTCCCTTCCATTAATGGCTAATCTGAAAATGTTGAAAATGGCATGTGGTGTGTAGTGTTGTGCTGCAATGGAGCAAAAGGAAATGCTCGAAGAGCTTGCAGCTTCAGTGAGTGTATCAACAATTTAAGTCTAGCTTAGGATCATCTATGGCTATCAAAGTCTGATATGCACATAAAAATTCAAGAACCTCATCCCTCCAATCTTGTTCTTTTGTACAGAACTGTATAATTGGTGAAATAGTGCTTTAAGTTGTATCTATCAAGAGGCGCTACAGTGTAATTTTGAGAGAATTGAAATTTGTTTGTAGAAGTCTATAAATAGGATATTAGACGATGGAGATAACTCAATATAGGTGCAATTGCAAGAATTCCATATTTAAATTTTTTCATTGTAAACCTAGCAATCTTTTGACACCACTAAATTGGTAGAAAGATTTAAACAATGCTGTATTTTATTCTTGTAGGCTTGACTATATGAACTTGCATCACCTTCTCTTGGTTTACCTAAATACAAAAAAATGTTCGATTTTATTTATTGAAATTGTGAAGTTTGAGCATACAGACATAAATCCTTGAACTTTCAAATCTATAAAATGGGATAACAAAACAAGGGAATAAAATTCACGAGTTCCCCTTGGTGTGCACACACAAAGGAACAATAAAAGAGAAGTAGTTGGGGCTGTTGTGCAACTACCATTCCCAAATATGTAATGACCCTTGCCAAAACTGACTTCAAATTTCTGATATTTAGCTTGAAGGAATTTCGTCAAACACTTGTTATGCAAAGTTGTGGTTTGCTGGTTTGAGTGTTTCAGTCTGATATAAATGTTTTTAAATGATACCCAATGCATATAAAGCTTGCAAATGACTTCTATGATGATTAGGCAAGGTCCTAGATGCAATGCAGATTTCTTTTGTATTTTCAAATGCAATAGATAAGGTTTCATATGCTAAATATGCAGCTAGAGCCCTTAGACATTATGTCAAACAGTTGGCATACATCCTCTTAAACATTTCAAATGAACAATATTCAAATAAAGAACTCCCAACTTCAAATATATTATTGATAATGCAACTTTCTACAATGCCAATGAGATGAGATGCCAAGACTCTTGGCTTACATACATATGATAAAAATGCTTGAATCTGATATAAATTATCACCTACAGCAGTGCCTTCTAAAATGCAACTAAATGTCATGAAATGGCATGAAACAAACAAAGGAACCTGTAGCTTGGCGGCGCCTTGAATCCCCAATGAAGAAGTAAGCAATATCTTGGGAGATGAAGACATTATGAAGCCAAAATAATTTTCTGAAGCAGTTGCCCCTGTTCTAATATGAATGGAGAGATAAAATAATTCTCAATGTTTTCAAGCCTCCAAAAGCTCCAAACACAATCAACAAGAACCAAGGAATGAAGTGTCCCAATCTCCAAGAGAAATCGATGTGTAGATGAGCTCCAATGAATAAAAATGTGTCTCCAATGGCGTCCCTGTTTTACTTCAGATTTAGCTGATGCCGACCTCCTGATAATCTCTAATAGCTTTAAACAAAATCATCCAATCTCCAAGAGTGAAGTGCATCCATCAAGGAATGAGATTGGTGCAAGACAATGCTTCCATGAATGAAGTCGATGGCTGATATGAAAAAAAATCTGAGTGCTGGTATGAAGAATCTGCATGCAATTCAACCTCCTCTTTGCCAAAATATGAAGACCATAAACTACAAAATGTGTCCTCAATCTGCAATAGATTTCCTTAAATCGATGCAACCAAAATTTGGCCAAAGGCCATGAAATTTTGTTTTGAAGAACAAGTAGAAAGTCTGAAGCAACTTTCTCCACTTTGCAATAATTCAAGTGATATTTCGCAACCTCAAAATTGACATCAATAGGAAGTTTTTGTTTCTTATGACAAGAAGCAATATGTAGAAACCCTAGGCTCCACAAGATGAAACAACAACATCAAATCTGCCTACCTAGAAGCTTAGACAACCCTTCTATTTATTCTTTTTCTCCAATTTCTCTAGAAACTTCTAGAATATTATTTTATTTTTATTAAGTGACTTTATAATATATTTTTAAATTCAAGTCACTTTATTAAATTAATTAAATATAAGTTCACCTTATAATATAAGTTTAATTGATAACCTTATAAATAATTAACTTAATACCACTTTTAATTTAATTAAAATAACTAATTAGTCATCCTCAAAAAATTATTATTATTTTGGACAACTTAATTAATTAAATTAATTAAATCAAACTACCTCCAAAACGGGGACATTACAGTCCGCCCCTCCTGAAATGGCTTGTCCTCAAACAATTCACCACTTGGATCCCACAAGAAGAACTACATAATGTCCCTGTCATAACCAAATAGCTCCTGCAATACTCGCTCAAGTTGAATCTGTCGTACCAACTCAATACCATCACCAAGTGCCGCAGAAGTATAAGCCTCAAGTGGAAGCAAGCCAAAAGATTGATCATCCTTGCCTCCCAACTTCGTGCAAGATAAACTATCATCCAAACTATCCATCACATGCGCTCTTGAATCGTGCATCCGAAATAAGTCATGTACATGAGAATCGAAAGTGAAGCTGTACGCACTCCTCACCATGTACACTTCTGAAATCTCCTCTGTGAGTTTTGCTTGCGATCCCGATGCACTGGTAGGATGGCAAATACTATCATCAATGCTCATCTCAAGACTGGAATCAAGAGAGTGATCATCATCCAAGCCATAGAGTGGATTGTCATATGACCAAGTAGTTTCCACCTCAAACAATGGATTGGAAATCATCTCATGTTTCTCCTGTATCACCTTCTCTTTTCCCTTTCTGTCCAGCCCTTTGTAGAGAGGGATGAAATGCAAACCTCCACCTGTAATTCCCCTCAATACATGCCTCCTGCCATCAACCTCAAACGACATCTCCATCTTAGGTACATCGAGGGTAAATACTCCCAAGTCCTGGAGCCACTTCATTCCCAAAACTATATCCATCTCTCCCATGTTGACCACATAAAAATATGAATGTAACTCATAGCTATTCAGTTTCAAGGTGAGATTAGCAATCTTCCTAGTGCATGCAAGGGTATATCCATCTGCAACTCGAACTCTGAATCCATCAAAATCCTCGAGCTGAAGTCTACACCTGGCTACAAAATCTCCATTGATAAAGTTATGTGTTGCACCAGTATCAAGCATAGCGATGCAACGCTGTCCATCAACTGTCCCTCTGAACCTAAATGTAGTCTCATCCTGAACATTGGCAAGAAAAGCCATGGGAGCAGATGTCTTCTCATCTTGATCAACTCCTGAAGCAACCTACTGGTCCACATCATCAAAATCGGAGTCCTCAAAGTATGCCCACATGAAATAGTTTTCCTTGCCTTTAGGTCGTAAAGGGCAATCATGATCCTTGTTGTAAGGCTCCTTGCACCAATACATAATTTATTCTTCCTCAACTCTTCTCGTGTCTCCTCATTAATCATGGGTGTTGATTTCTTCTTCTTGTTTGATTGTTGAGGAGTCTCATTACTTGTTCAAGGAACATCCTTA
Source organism: Sequoia sempervirens (assembly GCA_007258455.2). NCBI lineage: Eukaryota > Viridiplantae > Streptophyta > Pinopsida > Cupressales > Cupressaceae > Sequoia > Sequoia sempervirens. The sequence continues at coordinate 12,944 of VDFB02346318.1, forward strand.
TGTGAGCTCTTATTTTTTGGTGCTGCAAACTCCATACTCCTAGCCTTCTTCATAGCCTCCTGAAGATTAGGAGGATCAAAGGATTTTAACCATCCTCTCATAGGCTCCAATAAGCCCTCAATGAATAATACCACCAATCATCTCTCTGAGATGTTAGGAACCATTATTGATAGCCTCTGGAAGTCTCCAATGTAACTCTCCAAACTACCAACTTGCTTAAGTTGGGCCAAATCTCTGAAGTATGATTCAGGGTCCTTCCTATCAAAGGGTTCCACCAATCTATCCACAAACTCCTGATAAGTTGTGATCTGACTATGCTGCAATGTAACTAACCCATGATACCACCATGTGCTGCACCCTCCAAATGCAAAGTGGCATATTTGATGGCTTCCTCTTCTGTCATGGGTCAAAGTGCCAAGAAAGTATCCAACTTATGAATCCATGACTGTGTTGTAGACTTGCCACTCCCATTAAACATGGGTAATGTAAGCTTATTAGTAGCTTGCTTGAGTTCCTTATTCTGGTTCTAAGGTCTCCTCTCCTGCCGAGACCTATAGTAATCCATCCTTGATTGCACGAACCGATCAAAATGCATAAGCTCTCGTGCTTCTGGTGTCAATAGTCTCCACTCGTCATGGGCGGCCATATATGTATCAACAAAGGTTGGATCCTCATCCTCTTCAATATTCTTTTCAGTTGGTTCATTTCTCAAGAATGTAGGTTGAGTGGGCCTATCTGCAATGCGAGAGGGTGCCCTATGCACTCTCTAAGATCCTGCTACACTCCTATCATCATCCTGATCCTGGGGCTGCCTCCTAGGTAAGTTCAACTATTGTAGAGTGTTTAAAAGTTGTAATATCCCAGCTACCTGTTGTTGACCAATCCATAAATCTCTCAAAGTATCTATTACTTCTCTCTCATCATCTCTTCTTCCATTTCTAGGAGGACTTCCTTCTCTTCTTTCCTCCATAGTACCACCAATCTCTTGATGCTTGTTGCAACATCTGCTGATAAGGTGTCTTGTTCAGGGTATGGTGGCCAATGTTTTTGTTTCCTTTCTTCTCTAACTGTATACCTCTTTGCTATGTCACTTTGTTGCATAAATGAAGCCAAATTCTAACCCAAAGGATGGCAAGAAACCGCTCTAATACCATTGTAATGACCCTTGTCAAAATTGACTTCAAATTTCTGATATTTAGTTTGAAGGAATTTTGTCACACTTGTTATGCAAAGTTGTGGTTTGCTGGTTTGAGTGTTTCAGTCTGATATAAATGTTTTTAAATGATATCCAATGCATATAAAGCTTGCAAATGACTTCTATGATGATTAGGCAAGGTCCTACATGCAATGCATATTTCTTTTGTATTTTCAAATGCAATAGATGAGGTTTCATATGCTAAATATGCAGCTACAACCCTTAGACATTATGTCAAACAGTTGGCATACATCCTCTTAAACATTTCAAATGGACAATATTCAAATAGAGAACTCCCAACTTCAAATATATTATTGATAATGCAACCTTCTACAATGCCAATGAGATGAAATGCCGACTCTTGGCTTACATACATATGACAAAAATGCTTGAATCTGATATAAACTATCACCTGCAGCAGTGCCTTCTAAAATCGAACTAAATGTCATGAAATGGCATGAAACAAACAAAGGAACCTATAGCTTGGCGGCGCCTTGAATCCCCAATGAAGAAGTAAGCAATATCTTGGGAGATGAAGACCTTATGAAGCCAAAATAATTTTTTGAAGTAGTCGCTCCTGTTCTGATATGAATGGAGAGATAAAATAATTCTCAATGTTTTCAAGCCTCCAAAAGCTCCAAACACAATCAACAAGAACCAAGGTATGAAGCGTCCCAATCTCCAAGAGAAATCGATGTGTAGATGAGCTCCAATGAATAAAAATGTGTCTCCAATGGTGTCCCTGTTTTGCTTCAGATTTAGCTGATGTCGACCTCCTGATAATCTCTAATAGCTTTAAAAAAAATCGTCCAATTTCCAAGACTGAAGCGCATCCATCAAGGAATGAGATTGGTGCAAAACAATGCTTCCATGAATGAAGTCGATGGCTGATATGAAAAAAAATCTGAGTGCTAGTATGAAGAATTTGCATGCAATTCAACCTCCTCTTTGCCAAAATATGAAGACCATAAACTACAAAATGTGTCCTCAATCTGCAATAGATTTCCTTAAATCGATGCAACCAAAATTTGGCCAAAGACCATGAAATTTTGCTTTGAAGAACAAGTAGAAAGTTTGAAGCAACTTTCTCCACTTTGCAATAATTCAAGTGATATTTCACACCCTCAAAATTGTCATCAATAGGAAGTTTTTGTTTCCTATGACAAGAAGATATCTGCAGAAACCCTAGGCTTTACAAGATGAAACAACAACATCAAATTTGCCTGCCTAGAAGCTTAGGCAACCCTTCTATTTATTCTTTTTCTCCAATTTCTCTAGAAGCTTCTAGAATATTATTTTATTTTTATTAAGTGACTTTATAATATATTTTTAAATTCAAGTCACTTTATCAAATTAATTAAATATAATGTCACCTTATAATATAAGTTTAATTGATAACCTTATAAATAATTAACTTAATACCATTTTTAATTTAATTAAAATAACTAATTAGTCATCCTAAAAAAAAATCATTATTTTGGACAACTTAATTAATTAAATTAATCAAATCAAACCACCTCCAAAACGGGGACATTACAAAATAATTGAATTGATAAGTAATGTTATACGTGATGCACTTTACGTCGACATACTGTACAAAGAGCAATATGCATGAGATGTTGATTTTTGGAAAATAATATGAATAGTTGCAAGTTCCAAATGAATATTATGCAGAGAATTCGATTTCATATTGCTAAACCAATGATAATTATACTAGTTGGCTAGGAACAGTTCAAGGGGAAGGAATTCATCTCATAAGATGACCAAATCACATTGGGAGTGTTTTTGGTCCAATAGTAAAGTCAGCTATTGGATGTATGCTATTGTCAAGTAGAACAAATTTAGTTCATAAGAAAGACCAAGTTGTAGTGCAAAGTGTTTTTGGCCCGATAGTAAAGTTAGTTGTTGTAGAAAGAAATTAGTTCATAAGAAAGATCAACTTCTTGTGAAAGTGTTTTGTCCCAATAGAAAAGTTTGGGGGTCGGTATATCCTAAAGTACCACAAGTTTAAACCAAGTAAATGTGAAATATATTAGCTAATGCATTAATCCAATTTGGGATGTTAAAATGATAAGCTTTAATTGCAAGTATTGGAAAATGAAACTAAGTTGAGGTATACAACCATATTCTTTTCACAATGAATGGCCAAACCAAAGAAGGGAACTAAACACTTATGGAACAATTGAAGGGAAAATTATATGACTTGAAATGAAGCTTGGGCTAAATATTGAATACCATAGTGCTGAAACACACATTACCTTCAAAGTTGATTTGAGTTTCTAGGCATAATACACAAAGTAAAGATTATGACTATAACACTTCAATATTTCCTATTTATGTGGATTGTTCATGTCAACCATAATAAGATATAAAGGTTTGTGTGACTAATCCATAAGAATATTGAGAAGACTAAATATGACCAGTATGAGGTATCCAATCAATGATCACTTGTTGAAAACTCACAGTATTGTCCATAAGAGAAAACCACCACTTTATCAAAGGAGGCATAAATGAAACTACTATTTGCTGACAATGTGTGGTTTCGTCAAGATTGACCAAATTTATAGTTTGCTACTACTAAGTTCTCCCCCATAGGGGGTTTTTGGGAATAAATTATTGAGTATTATTGATGACATTCTTTCATTTTTATTCCTTTAATTCTTTGTTTTGAGAAACATTTACTCTTAATTGTTGTCTTTGATTTAGACAAGTAGGGCAATAAGCTAATTCATGTTCTATTGAATTTTTACATGCAAATCTAGGAGTTTATGGATCAACAACTTTCAATTAAAAGGATTGAGGTGTTGATGCTTCAAATTGTTCCTTATGATTCTAAAGGATGAACTCTAAAAATCTGACCTCAAGGATACAAATTAGGTGGCCTTATAATGAAACCATAAACTATTTGGGCCAATTGACGAAGTAGTTACAATCTCCTCTACTCTTTAAGTTTTTCAAGGCTTGGGAGGGTTTTTCTCTTCAGATCTCACAAGACAAATTTAAAAGAAATGTTCATAACTTGCTATAAACATAGATTAAACCTTGAATGGCATAAGAGTAATCCAATATTAACAACTCCTAATGCTTCATTAAGAGGGTTGGTACTAGGAACTTGTCCAAATGTTTCAACATTCTTCAATAAATGCCACTCTTTCAATTGGATTTGCGAGGATAGAGAAAGATCCTAAATATTTTGGGTGATTCGTTTTCTTTTCCCTATTATCCAAAACAATGTGCAATCATTACTCTCCTTTTACCAAATTTTCAACATCATCCCTATAGCTTTTAATTAAGTCTTTAGGATCTTTGCTCTCATGGTCAAATTTTGATTTTTTTCACCTTTCTCATTTTATTGAATAAACTTCTCTAGATTATACGATCTATATTTATCAAGGCACATTCCCATGTTATTCATATTTTCATAAACCTTTTCAAATCCCTCTTTTCTCAATAATGAAAAATCACCAAGCTTGATGGTAAGAGGAAGGAAACTACCCTTTGGAAGGTCTTTAAAATGGTACGTTTCTAAGGGATGCATCTGTCTAATTGCTTCTAAGAAATCAATTATAGAAGGCATTGTGTGAGGCAATCTATATTGAGTGACTATAACCCCATACAATCGAAGCAAAGTGTAGTTTGTGTTGGTGTTTTTTCTTGCAACCCCGAATCCTAAGGAAAATCACAATGCCTAAACCAAGGGATCAATATGTTAAGACAAAGATCTTGCACTATAATCACACCAGGGACAAGAAAAGGCCAATGAACAAGGCTATAACCAACCTTCTACACTTCAAGCTCCACAAGACTCGGGAGGGTATTACTACTTAAAAGGTCTGCAAATATGATAAAACTTGCACTAAACAACACATTACATACTTCTAACATGTGGATGGTTCTCAGATGAATGTATAAAGGGTGTTATACATTTAATTACATTTAGGCATGATCCCTTTGCACTTTGAATAATACTAAGAACTAATAAATTATACCAATGTCTTCATTTAGAGGAGTGATAAATTCCTAGGAATTTCCTTTATGCTCGTTAACCTCCATGAAGACACGGAAAACATAATAAATTAATCTTGAAAGAAAAAATTCATTGAGATTTATAAAGTTTGGAACCATTTTGGAAGCAAACACTATAAAAAAATAGATTGGTGCCTGGAAAAGGGCAACAAAGTCATATATCCTAGGCATGATCCCTTTGCACTTTGAATAATACTGAGAACTAATAAATTATACCAATATGTCTTCATCTCAAACACATAGAGGAGTGATAAATGAATGATTCCTAGGCATTTCCCCTATACTCTTTAACCTCCATGAACACACAAAAAACCTAATAAATTAAACTTGAAAGAAAAGATTCATCAAGATTTATAAAGTTTGGGACCATTATGGAAGTAGACACTATACAAAACAGATCGGTGCCCGAGTAAGGGCAACAAAGTCATATATCCTACATCTTATGCCACAATATTAAACATGTTTTGATGATCTTTTGTTATATTATACCTTATGATACTAAGATCTCTAAATTTTGCAATGCAACCATATGTAATAATCCACCTAAAAATATAACATTCCCACTATTCTCATAAAAGCATTTACTTTGTTCCTTGAACAAAAGGCAATTACAAAAACAATTCATGACAACAAATATGTAGGAAAAGAACGATAACCCTTGATTATTTATGTTAAAGAACATTACATTTTAGATTTGGAGACAATTACACAACAATTTGATATTCAATTAAGTTCATTACCAAACACAAAAATATTGTGAAATGATGACTTATAGCTAAGGACCTTCACCTAACTTAGACCACAATCCCTTTCTATGCAGAGCCTTTTCTCTTCTTACAAAAACCTCAAAATTTGTTGCCTTACAAATGAAGAAGAGAACATTTTAAAGAGATGGGAGAAAATTCAAATTGAATCTCTTATTAACACTTGGCAGACTGAAATCTCTTGATCTGCAACTAAAAATTGCCTTTGGAGTATGCTCTAACATCCTTTATCTTTATTTTACCTCTCATCAATTCTCTTTTTCCTTGCAACTGAAGTTTGCTTTCCATTTTAACCATTTGCATTCCCGTGCACAAATTTCACTTAGGTATAAAAATGGTTTTACTACTATATTTTCACCTAGCAAGTGAAAATTTTCACCTCTGGGCAAAAACCCATCAACAAGCACTGAAAAAATGCATTTTAACCACGCATATTTTCCCATTGAATAGGGGAGAGGGGCCTATAGTGGAGCACCCTAACTTCACGTTTCTCAAAATCCTACGTGGAAATTTCAAATCATTCCCAATTTTGTACAACAGTTTATTTGGCAACTCATGTGCTTCTATATTTCGTTTTAGGGCCACATCATCAAATATGATGCCACATTAGCATGCTTTTTATTGATGTATCCAAAAAGGCCTAAAAAAAAGTGAGACCGATAGTGGTGCACTAAGCAATGTTTTATTGGTGTGTTGATGTGGCATTACATGATTCGTCAATTTGCATACTTTATGGATAAAAAGTGTTTGCAATTGGATATTAAAGTGCTCCACGATGGGGCCCACTGAGGACTATTTCTATCCCCATTATTGGACCCCGCTCCATTATGGGCCCCTCTCCCCTACCTTAAAATAAATCCAAATAACCATCCTCCAAGCATGAGGAACCAATTTCAACGTTGGAAGAAGGTAGAAAATAGGTTTGAAGGAGACATATAGTGCCAAAATGAAGTTGCAGATCGTGATTACCATATCTGGGTCATTTTTGAGCTTGCTGGCAGTTAGAAAATGTTTAGAATGACATTAAAATTGCTGCCAAGTGTAAAAACAGGCCCAAAAACAATATAAAAAATAATGTAACAGCTGTTGAAAATAGGGTAAAAATAGAGTTGAGAAAAAAAACAAGATAATATATCTAGCTTTTTTTATATTCAATCCAAAATGTTGTATATAACAACTCTCACCAATTACATATATATAGCTATAGAAACCTTGAAGTCTGGAAGCTTCTAGCTTTCTAGAAAACTCTAAAATCTGGAAACTTATGTTTTACAACAGCTCTTAGAATGTTTTTTTCTAAAACAGCTCCAGGAATATTTTAACTTATGGAAGACTCTGGAAATATTCTTTTATTTTCTAGACAATCTTAATTATTCCTAACATCCCCCCTTAACATTGGCTAGAAGAATACAAAGAAAATACAAAAGAGAGGGGAACATTATATTACTATCCCCCCTTAATGTTCTCCTTTTGAATCCAAATTGCTTCCTTTCCTGCTCCTTTTGTTACTCTATATTCTGCTCTATAAGAAGACAATGATGTAGGACTTGATCCAAGATGAAAATCATAGCCTCCAATAGATTTTTGGTCATCTATATCACCACCCCAGTTTGAATCATATTCTTCTTTCATAGCTTGTTCCCATTCGTTCTTCCCTCTAGCTTGCTCATATGAAATTGGATCATTAATCTGTAATACTTTGGCCATAAAAGCACTACCATTCCTTCCTTGAAGTTTTGATCCTTGCCCATATATATTTTCAATCCTCCTTGTCTTTCATCTAGCTGAAAAATCTTCTTCATCATCATCACTACCTGCAAAAAATGGCTGGTAAAAAATATTAGTTGTTTCATTTTCAATGGTATTGTCATCATTTGTAGAAGTGCACAACTCATCCTCATCAATATTTCCTTGTAAAATATTTGAAAAGTTGGAAGCATTTGCTGTTGTGGAATTAGAAGTGGCTATAAGTTGTGATTCTTCATCAAACTTTACATCTCTACTAACAAAAATCTTTTTGTTGTCAAATCATATAACCTGTAAGCCTTTGATTCTTCACTATAACCCAAAAATAAACACTTGTGACTCTTTGGTTCTAACTTGTGTCTCTTTTCATCAGGAATGTGTGCCCAAGAAATACACCCAAATACTTTAAAATACCCAATGTGAGGTTTTCTACCACTCCATGCTTCTTCAGGAGTAACATATTTGAGGGCTTTAGTAGGAATTCTATTCACAATATGTGTGGCACAAGAAATAGCCAAACCCCAAAATTTATTATGCAAACTTTTAGAATGCAACATACAACGAGCCATTTCCAGAAGAGTCTTATTCATCCGTTCAGCCACTTCATTTTGTTGAGGGGTATATGGAGTTGTTCTTTGCACTTTAATACCACAACTTTCACAAAATGATTCAAATGCATAATTAAAATATTCACCTCCATTATCCGTCCTTAAGCATTTAATTCTTTTCCCGCTTTGATTTTCAACTAATGCCTTAAACTTTTGAAAAACTTCAAATACTTCATTTTTCCTTTCAAGAAAATAAACCCATACTCTCCTGTTGTAATCATCAATAAAAGTCAAAAGGTACCTGGCCCCTGAAAGTGAAAGATAGCCTGGTTCACATAAATCACTATGAATGAGTTGCAACAGATAATTATCTCTCCATGCTTTACCTAAATCAAAAGGATCTCGACGATGTTTTCCTAACACACATCCTTCACAAACACCTTTAGAAGCTGAAATTTTTGTTAATCCTCTAACCATATCCATTCTAATCATGTCTTGTAATTTTCTATAATTTATATGTCCAAGTCTAGCATGCCAAAGTTTTGACATGTAATCAGTCTGAGCAATGAAAGCATGAGAGAGAGTGTATTCATCATCAACACACCCCACAAATTTAAATAAACTCTCTTCATAATCAACTCTACCAATTGCAATTATACTACTTGGGTCTTTTTATCTCTAACAATAACTTGATCAACAGTGACAACAAACTCATATCCAACTTAAACTATTTTATATACTGAAATAAGATTTACCCCTAATCCTTCAACCAGTAAAACATTTTTCAAAGTCCCATTTGTCACATTAATAGTTCTTGTTCCTAAAACTGGAAGCTTCATTTTATTGCCAATAATTATTTCTTGATCTGAATTCGTTTCTTCACTAAAATCAACAAATAAAGATCTATCTCCAGTCATGTGATAAGATGCTCTTGAATCTAGAATCCATTCTTTATTAAAATTTGAAGCAAAATAACCCCCTTTAATAGTGGATTTATTTGTTGGTCTAGAAGTTACCTCCATACCTTTTGCTTGCTTTTGAAAGGACAACCAAAAAGCCATTTTTATCCATCTTTCCATCATTAAACCTTTCTTGCTTAGGCTTATATTGCAGCCTTTCATTGTCCCTCTTCTTCAAGCAAAATTTCTCCATGTGATTCTCACCTCCACAATACCGACAAATAATGGGTTTTCTTCCAACTTGCTTTTCTACACCATCATTTCTAGAAAAGTGGTTAGAACCATCATCATTTCTAGACTTATTTTTCCAATTCTTTTTTTCATCAAAATTTGTAGAATACTCTTTACCCTTAGCTGCAAATGCATGATTCTTTTTAATATATCCTTCTTTAATAAGCTAAACTTCTTCATCTAAAATTGACTTACAAAATTAATCAAAAGTCTGCTAGGGGTATTGGGATTTAGTTGAAGAACCCTTTTCCTTGATTCCTTAAATACCTTGTAAGGCTGCAGAAGCTTACTTTCAACCATTGCAATTAACTGAAAATCTTTTTTTGCATATTCAACACCTATTTTCTTCAGCTGAGCATTTAAAAAGGTAACTTCATTGAAGTAATCAGTCATTTTTTCAAAATCAGATGGATCTAAGTTCACCAATTTTTCTTCTATACTAAACATGCTAGCAATATCTGCATCTTTATAATCTTTTTCTAAATTCTCCCACAGCTCTATTGGATTATCAACATCAACAAATCTTCTATTGAGATTGGGGCTCAAAGCTTTACCAATAATACCTCTTGCTTGCTCCAATTTGCATTTCCACATCTATTTTTCTCTATCATTTTGGGGTTCTCCAATTTCCTTGTTCACTATCCTCCATAGGGCCTTTTCTCTCAAAGCATTTTTGACTGCAGTCTTCCAATCTACAAAACCACTTCCATCAAAGATAGGAAAAACTTCATTTGAAGAACCCATGTTAGCAAAAAACCAGCCTTCAAACAAATATTACTCCAGCAATATAACAACCTTGCAACCAAATATCACTCCAATAATATATCAGCCCTGCAAACAAACCACTTCTAGCAATATATTTTCCCTGCAACAAATCCCTCTAGCAATATTTTT
>VDFB02346319.1:0-103010 GCA_007258455.2 Sequoia sempervirens
TCTTTTCTCTTCATCCCTCTTACTTCACCATGTTTTCAGACTTTTAATTCAGATGTGTAATACCATTTACATGTGTGTGGTGGCCTTTTATAACATTCTTCTTCACAGCAAGTTCCCATATATTCTATATCAAACCATTTATCAAGTAGAGGAGCAGGACCAATACCTTGAAAACTACCATCGATGTACCTTCCTCCGTACTACTAATACCACGTAACATCGTCGCCTTGTACCATTGGTGACCCTGCTAGGTTAGGTATTATTTTCTAGAGTCCCTCCTTAGTTGCTATCCTCCTAACCTTTGGCACTTTTCTTCTATCTCTCCGCATTTGTCTAAGGAGGTCTTCTGTATATCCATCCACTGTTGACACAAACATATCTTCTGTCTTCAACACTGTCTTCAAGCAGGGAGCCTTCTTCTCGAAGTAAGCCTCCCATTGTTCATCATTCCATTCAGCCTCGTCATCATTTTGATACTCATTTTGTTCTTGGTCGGCTTGCTTTTCCTTTTTCTCCTGAGCCTCTTTATCCAGTTCCTTGGCTACATATCCTATTTTTACACCTTCATAAGGAGCCACATAGTGCCAGTGTCCACCCATTCGACGCCAGAGGGAAGGGGTTCTGAACACTGCATTGGTCAAGTGCTTGTGTAACCGCAGTATTGCAATTCCTTTCACCCTCTTTTCTACCAATCTCTCTTCAATCATCTGGTCTTGGCTTGATTCTGCGCAGACGCCATCTGCTGCATACCCGGGACCTCCCAATCCCCAGTCTTGTTTTCTCGGGGCCTCACTTTGCACAGGCCAATCTTCCTTTGTGGCATAGCGCAACATATTGATGGCGATGGTGTTCTTCTCCTTTCTTTCCTGATACGGCTTCAATTTCAACCCGTTGATTGCCTCTGGTAGTAGTGACCCATTTAAATTCTCAAGCTTTATAGAGCTAGTCACATACTTCTCGAACACGGAACGGTCCTAACCAACGAACTTTGAAATTCCCTGGCTTGATCTCGTTGCGACCGTTATATTTCAAAACTAACTGTCCCGGCCGGAAATTCATTCGCCAGAGAAACTTGTCATGCCAATATTTCCTTTGCTGTTGCATGTTCTCCGTCGCCCATTGTGCCATTATTCTTCGCTTGTCCAGTTTATTAAGTTGGTATAGCCATTCCTTTAAACTTTCAGTATTACCCAGCCGGTTCTCCACAGCTATCCTTAAGTTGGGTACCATGTACTCCATCGACACTACTACTTCCTAACTGTACATTAATTGGAAGGGTGTGTGGCCCGTCGTTACCTTGTATGTTGTACGGTATGCCCACAGGATGGTTGGTAGTCGCTCTTCCCAGTCAGCTTCCTCTACGCCACATGACTTGTGAATAACTGATACCAAGACTTTTTTTGTGGACTCCGCCTGACCATTGGCTTGTGGGTAGTACAGACTTGACAGGTTGTGAAAGATCCGGAATTTCATCGTCATCAGCCTGATGACGTGGTTGACAAAGTGCCCCCCACGATCATTTGTGATCTGGATCGGAATCCCATATCATGTCACTATCTGCTCATAAATGAACTTTGCCGTACTCTATGTTGTATTGTCCGGCAACGCTCTGGCTTCAGCCCACTTCGTCAGATATTCAGTAGCAACCACAATGTATCGGCATCGATGTAACTGGCTTACTTCAGTGGTCCAATTAAATCCAATCCCCATCGTTCGAACAACTCTTTTGGTTGAGAGGGATGCAGTGGCATGAAGTCCCGCTTCAATGGTTTCCCGACCCTCTAGTAGGTTTCACAGCCTAACACCCACTCCCTAGCGTTTGTGTGTATCGTCGGCCACCATAGGCCTGCCAAGAGAATTTTTCTCGCTGTAGCATCTGGGCCCATATGACCACCAGCCAGACCCTCGTGTGCCTCCTTCAGTACACCTAGTATCTCTTCTTCTATGACACATCTTCGGAGGATCCGATCGGGTCCCATCTTGTAGAGCAAGCCATTAATCAGCTGAAATGTCTTACTCTTCAAGACGAGCTTCCTCCTTTCGGTTGGTGGCATTTCTTTCGGAAATGTGGATGTGGACAAATATTCTCCAATCTTTTCGTACCATGAAGGCAACACTACGATCTGGAATAGGTGTGCATCCGAAAAATCTTCATTCACCCCTCCCTCAGCAGGTTCACTCGACTGGATTCTTGACAACTGATCAACAATCACATGGCTCTTTCTCGGTCGTACGATGATAGTAAATGTAAATTCTTGGAGCAAAAGTAGCCATCTGCTCACCCATCCCTGAATAATCGACTTGTTCACCAAATACATTAAGGCTTGATGATCCACATAAAAGGTGAACGGCGTGACTAGGAGGTAGTGTCTGAACTTCTGTACAGAGTAAACCATTCCTAGTGCTTCGCGCTCAGTCGTACTGTAATTCTTCTCAGCTCTTGAAAGTAACCAACTCGCAAAGAATACCGGATGGTCCAATCCGTGTGCTCCCACCTATGCCAGTGTCGCCCTAATGGCGAAGTTTGAGGCATCCACATGTACGTGGAATTCCTTGTCCCAGTTCGGGTACGCCAATATGGGTGAGCTGATCAACCGATCCTTCAATTCATTGAATGCTTTTTCCTGTTCTTCAACCCATACGAAGGGTTGTCCCTTCCTAGTCAGTAGGTCCAGAGGGTAAGATACCTGTGCAAAATTCTTGATAAACCTCCGGTAGTACCCCACATGCCCGAGGAAGGACTTCACCCCCGTGATGTTCTCTGGAGCCTCCATCTGTACGATCACTCTCACCTTGTCTGGGTCTATCTTTAGTCCAGCCTTGCATACAATATTCCCGAGCAATTTCCCTTGTGGCACCATAAACCTGCATTTCCTAGGATTCAATGCCAGACGGGCCACTCGACACCTTTCCATGCACTCTCCGAGGGCCTTCAAATGCTTCTCTGCATCGCTATAAATGGACCAGTCATCAAGGAAGGCTTTGAAGTTTCCTACCGACATTTTGTCAAAGATATGTAGTATTATTCTCTGGAAGGTGGCTGGTGCATTACACAATCCGAACGACATCCGATTGTATGCGTACACTCCATCCTCCACCACAAAAGTTGTCTTCAGCTTATCTTCCTCCGCGATACTGATCTGATTGTACCCCGAGAACCCATCTAGGAACGAGTACATCTCATGCCCAGCAACCTCGAGAATTGTGTCGGTGAAGGGGATAGGAAACGAATCCTTGATGGTCACTGCGTTCAAACTCTTGAAGTCCACACATATTCTGATCTGCTCCATTTCTTTCTTCAGGGATATGACTATTGGTGATACCCATTCACTAACTTCTACCTTGAAGATGATGCCTACTTCCAACATCTTTTCATTTTCCTCTTGTACCTTAGCGGAATAGTTTTTATTCATCCAGTAGGGTCTCTTTCGTATAGGTTGGGCTCCTGGGACGAGGGGGATCCTATGTACGCACAGCTCCATTGGTATGTATGCCTTTGAGATCCTTGTACGTCTAGGAAAAGGCATCTTTGTATTCCATGAAGATCTTGAATGCCGCCACCTTTAGTACGGGGTCCCAATCATCACCAATGAGAATCTCTTTGGGCTTTTCGGGCTCACTGAGGTTGACCTTCTTTAGTGTCGGTTCCTCGTACTTGATAAGTTTGTCTCGTTCAAATTTATGTGCTGGCGTCTCATCCAATTCTGCGACCCCTTCTTTATATTCACCCTACTCAGGTGGAAATGTTTGACTGGTCGGGGCATTGTCTCCTTCTTCTCTGATTTGTAGCATATTGCAGTCAGGGTGGAAGACCTTGTAGTCCTCCATCTACCAGTGGAATAACCCATTTAACGAACTTGTTTCATCTTCGGAGCAACTACCGATCTCTAGTATACCTTCCTCGTTTAGCTCCATTATATTTCTTTCTTCATCAATATCCGATCCTCCCTCTGATTCTGATCCTAACGATGCCAGGTCTTCACTGACTGCCTGGTTCTTTAAATCAAAGTATACTTCCGCCCATGGCTCTCAATTGATAGTGTATTCCTTTTCTAATTATGGTTCGCCTTTGCGGCAATCACCCATCCCCATCCCAATAATGCATCGTACGCCCTTTTCTCCAGTGGGATGACGAAAAAATTTAATAAGAACTCCTGTGTGTCAATCACCACTTTCTATGCCATTAGGGTACCGAGAGGTTTGATGCCATGTTGATCTGCACCGACCAGGTGGAACATCGGGGCCAGAGGGTAGGCTTACCCAAACATTTCCATGTCTCCTTTGGTAGTACGTTGACTCCCGAACCCCCGTCGCAATGGTATTAGATAGTTTCATTCCCAGAATTTCCATTTGTACGACGGTTGGTTTCCTTTCGATACTTACTGCGAGTAGCATTGGATCCGTAGTCTCTGCTACCGGTTCTATCATTTGTTCCGTCGGACCCTTCTAAAGATTATTTCCAACAATATTTGTAAGTGCTACTCTCAATTGAGGCATCGTTTGCAGAAGGTTAGTTACCTTGATTGGTATAGTTGTGTGAAGCACCTGTCGTACTATATTCTTCTCTGACTGTGACTACAACGACGTATTGGCCATTTTGGAAGTTCCTTGTTCCTTTCGCATGGCTGCTTCCATAGTTGAAAAACTTGGACTCGGCAATAACTCGGCAAGGCCAATTTTTTTCAAAACTCGGGACTCGGCAAAAACTCGGGAAAAACTCGGCAATAACTCGGCAAATTTATCAAACATTTGAAAAAATACACAATTTTTAAAAATATTGTTCAAATCCTTGTATGAAATTATGAATCATTTATGTGCATGTAATCATTTTACTTCATATTAAATACTTGTGTTTTCATTTACTATGTAAAGTTTACAATTTTACACAATTAGTATGAACCAATTTATATTTTAATGATATTTAAATAAAGTTACACTTCGAAACCTTTCAAATTAGAAAAGAATAATTATAAATTTATACATATTATATATATTCATTAGAAATAAACTATATATATATAGAGAATAATTAAATTTGTATAAATTTATATATAATAAATAATATATATGTATAAATTTAATTAGATAATATAATATGTATAAATTTATATATAATTAAATAAACTATATATATAAATATAATAAAGGAACAAACAATATATACAATATTATATAAAGAATAATTAAAGTTACATATAATTAAATTTGTTGTTTATCGTTTATACATTAATCATATATTGTTTATATATAAATAATTATAAATTTATACATATTATATAAATTGTTTATTTAGTATTTTATATATTATATATATTATTACAAATTTCACCAACAAAAATATAAAGCTAAATATTTGATTTAATAAATTATTTTATAGAAGAACTATTGTTTCGAAGCAATTTTTTTGCCCTTTCGCTTCAAGCCCGATCGCATTCAAACCAGATGCAGGCATAAGCAAACTAAAAATCATGATTTTTTTGGGAGAAATGAAGTCGTGTTTTTAACCTATGGCAGACCTCTGAAAATCGTGAGACTGTAATGGCGCCCTAGCTGTTCGTCACGTCGCGTCCATCTTCTGCAACTGTTCGCCGAAAATTGCCCTGGTTGCGGTCGCCGTCGGGAGTTAGATGATAAAAGAGCACATTAGAAATTAGGGTTCGCTTTTCCGCGACCTCATACCTCTTCGTGCCGCGTTTTTCTCCATTGACGCGCGCATTTTCGTGATTTTTTACTCAGAACGCGCTGCGATTTTTTGCTTTAACTCGTCGGCGAGTAATGCAGCGAGTTACTCGGCTGAGGATTTGCAACGCGATTACTCGCGCTTTAGGCGAGTAATACGTGATTTTTTCAACTATGGCTGCTTCCACTTCTGCCCTGGCTTCTCGGAGTCTTTCCTTCTCCGTACGAGGGTCCAGATAATTAGCTTTCTTTGCTTGTGCCCTTGTAATTTCCAGGACTTCTTCATTGACCACTTCTAACATATTGATGCCTTTCTGTTTCGGGCAATCGGTGTCTTCGTGATCACCAGGACCACACCATTTACATAGTTTTCCCTTGATGCCTTGACCACTCTGACAGTCCCTCGCAAAGTGACCCCATTTATTACATTTTCTGCACTGGATCATGGGTCTGCCTTTGCTGTCGTACTAGATTTTACTTCTTGGTGTATTGTTTCTCCGATTGTTGCGGTAGCCACCCGGGGATGCATTATTATTCTGAGGTTTTGGCGGTGTGGTCGGTGGGGTTGACTGTTCCCCTTGTGTGAAGAACACTTGCGAACTCCGTGTTTTTAAATTGTATGGGCACTCCTTGACGGAGTGTCCCATAACTTGGCAGATGTCACAGAATAGTTTCTTTGGGCAGTTCACCTTTGTATGACCTTCCATCTTGCATTCGATACACCATAGTTCATTGGCATCCTTGGATTCTTCTTTGTCGGCTTTGAGTTCTTTTATCATCCTCAACATGTCATGACTGAGAGCTTGTACAGTTTTTGATTCATCTTCACTCTCCCTTGCACTTTCTTCGTCGTCATGCTTCTTCCCTCTGGATGATGTCTTGTTCTCACTTTCAATGTCCATCGCACAGTTATATGCTTCTCTGTACGACGATGGAGGTACACCTTCATTTTTCTCCGGAGAGAGGGAAGTAGTCCCTCGATAAACCATCTCTTTTTTAAACCATCGGCTAGCTGCGCCTCTAATTTTCCCAGCAAGTCCTTCAATTTCTGATTGTAGGTGTGTACACTCTCGTGCTTCCCTTGCTTAGTATTGTAGATCTCGAAAACAATTTCATTTTCATCCCGCAGGAGTTTAAACTCCTCTTGAAATGTTGTCTTCAACAATCTCCATGTTGCTTTGTGTGCTTGATCTAATTCTGAGTACCAATGAATTGCACTATCCCTGAGTGTTGCTGGAAATGCCTTTAACCACTGGTCTGGATCATCCTGTCCATTTGCAATCCAGATGGTCTCACAAGTTTTGCAATGCCGAACTAGATCTTTTGACCCATTCCTCGTAAATTTTGGCAACTTCTGTCGTTCCGCTGGAGTCACCATCTTGCCCCCTTGTCCTCCTTGTGTATGGGACTCGACTAGACTGGTTTGCTCACTACGTCCTAGTGCGTTACTTGCACTCTCAGCCACGTACAAGTCAGCCCCACGTCTTTCGTCAGCATCCTTGACACCTTGAGTTTCCTGGGGTTCTCTCCGGTACTCCCTCCGCCTAGGGGTGTTGGGCTCAAATCTTCCACTTACTAGCCGTTCCTCGTCGTCCGATATGGACAACTCCCGAAGGCGTCTAAGGTTATTGTCAAATTCATTTAATTCATTTTCATATTCATCGTACCTTCCTACAAAGGGACTGCCGAAGAACGGGCTGCCGAAGGGTCCTTCATCCCTCCCTTCAACCAAACTCTGATGTGCTCTTCCAATGGATTTGTCTATGCTTATAAGATTCTCATGTGTTCTTCTGATACTTTGATTTATTTCCACTACGTCCTCATTAAATTCTTTTTCAGCTTGTCTTAGTCTTCTTCTCCGGTTTTCTTGCTCTTGGAGCCTCAGTGATCGCCGAACCTTCTCCTCCTGAGTCTCGTGCCCGCTCAGTACTCGGTTCCTATCTTTGTTCGGTTGTATGGGCATTAAAGGTTGTTCAGGCGATCATTGCTGATTACCGGACGTACGTCTTGTTGATGTGTTTTTCGTGACCGCACCAACAGAGAATAAAGTTACCAACAGCGACTCTATCCTCTCTTGAACAAAATCTCCTGCATACTAAGATTGCTAGAAAGATAACGCATTCAACTCCAAGGTTCCTTCATGCAGTGGATAGTCTCAGTTGGCTCGATGTGATTTGCTGGTATTTCAAGGGGACTTACAGAATTGTTCAACAGCGGAGAAAGGAATTTGGATGCTCGAAAGGTTTGTCGATAAAGCTTTGGTTTCCTAAACTAACCGGAAAGTACAGAATTTAAAATGGTTGCAGGGATAGGAAGGTTCTAATCTACTTTGAGTGGGACATGGCGATCAACTCTTGCAAACTTCAACCAGGCTCTGCTTTGCCTCGCTTCGGACAGCCTCCACAAAACTGGTGCAATCTTCAAGGGGAGTAACTAGAGATGTTCAAATTACAATTCGACAATGGAGACACCGTCACAACGACGCATGCCAACATGAAGATCATAATCGAAGTTAAGTCCACAATGTTCCAGTTGACCACGCAAGCCGAACTCACCATCAGCGAGCCCGCTAGTGGTATGGATTTAACGAAGCTTGCTTAAATTAAGCACCACATTCCACTACTAACATCTACTTGCATGAAATGAAATTTATTCTACTTTAAGATTCTACTTGAAGTTGAAGGATGAAGAAACCTCGCTAGCTACTCACAATAAAAGATAAAACCATCATCAATGATAATACTTTATATTGAGAGAGTGTTCACAACAATTTCTTACAAAGTTCTCAAAGGAAAACTTTCCTTCTTCTTCAACTATACTAACAAGCTACGCTAAGCTATCAAGATGTCTACTCTATCTATCTATGATCTACTCTAATCTAATGAGATACAAATGAGGGGGGATGCCCCTTTTATAGTTGGCCCAGTCCAACAGATGGCTCAGATTACAATCAGATGGGCGGCTCAGATCGAGCCACATAAGCCCTAAAAATTGCCAGAATGAGGAGTGGTACAATAAATGAGTAATCAATGTCCACCATTTTCTAGAAGATTCCTGTCTGGAAACATGTTCGCACTATTCTTGTTCTTCTTCTTGACTGCAAACTAGATGAGTCCGATCATCATGGCTTCAACTTCTTCCTTAGTCTTGAGGGCATTTTTGTGCTTGAGGATGATCTTCTTCCTAGCCATCATTCTTCAATTCTTCAATGCCCGAGCCTTCATTATTTCTCCACCCCTGATCCTAAAGGATTTTCTAGTCGTGGACTTGATCATATCTTCCTTGCCACCCGCCTTCTTGAGTTGAGTGCAAATTGGGTCACTGGGAAGGAACTCCAACACTTAGCCATTTCTTCCCCATGGAGGATCTAGAAACACGTAACTTTATCTCCCTCAAGGTTGTAGCTTTGCTTCGACGTATATGGTCCATGACCTCGAGCCATCTTGCTCTAGTCCCAGTGTTCATCCTGCAAAACAAATAAAGAGAAGAGAGCATTAGAACACTTAAAGTATAAACTCACTTCACTTACCTAATCTCCATGTTTTGACCTCCAAGATCTGAGTGATCTTTGGACCTGACAGGGTTCATTATTTTTCTCTAGTTTCACTTCATCTTCAAATTCTTCATGCCTTAGCCAAATTTCCCTTTCCCGAGGGCACATTCCGAAGGATTTGCATCACTACCCGCTTTAGAATATTTTCACATCATCATTCACTCCCCTTAGAGCGCATCTAGAGACTTGAGCTTCCATTTTCATCCTTTAGAGAATTTCACCCATCTTATACTCCTTGGGCGTAGTTTGCTTCTTGGATACCATGAAGTTGTGCCTTAGAAACTGAGCCCTGGGAAAAATTTATCCTCTCTAGACAATTTCAACAATCATCCTTTCCCCCATAAAACATTTCAACACAATTTTTCCCTTAGGGTCCCGTAGCAAAATTTATCACCAAAGAGTTAGGCGTACTTTATTTCATCCTTCTGCCTTAGAAAATTTTATTTCATCAAGAAAATCTTGCCAACTAGCGTCCATCTTAAAATCTCAGGTAAGGTGTGGAGAGTTTCAAAATCATATCCCTGTAGAAAATATCCAAGACCCAGAAAAATTCTCCCTCAAAAAAATGAAACCTTCATGTGTATACATGAGAAGGGGGTCATTTAATTTTTTATAATTTCCATGTTAGAAAAATATATATATTTTTTTTAAATCTATTTTCACTTCTTCTCCCTTGGGCGTACTTCTCCTGTTTTGACACTCGGAAAATTTTCTAACTCATTCTCCATGTTAGGCGCATATCCACTCTTGAGCTTTCAACTACTACGCCTTAGAAAAATTTCCTACTCCTTTGTAAAGTCAAGGCGCATATAGAGGGTCACACCTCAAGTTAGCAACACTTAGAAAATTTTTCACTTCATCCTTCATTCTAGGCGCATTTCAAGGGTTCAACTTCCAATTTCGATGCCTTAGTTGAATTTTTCATCTCCTCCATTGGCTTAGGCACATATAGGGGTCTCTACTTCCAATTTTCAACACTTAGAACATTTTGAAGTCTCCTCTTTCAGTCTAGGCGCATTTGGGGTAGGGAGCTTTAAATTTCCATGCCTCGGAAAAAAAAACCTCAATCATCTCCTTCCTCAAGGGTGCATTTAGACCTTCATACTTTGAGTTTAGATGCCTTAGTAAAATTTCCTCATTCTTCTCCAAGTGAAGGTGCATTTCAGGGTGCCTACTTTGAGTTTTCCATACTTAGATGAATTTCGAACTCCATCTCCAAGGTTGGGTGCATTTCACCCTTTGTACTTCAAATTTTTCATACTTAGAAAATTTTCTTACCTTCTCAACTTCCTTGGGCGCATATGACTAGCTGAGCTCTCAATTTTCCATACTTAGAATATTTTTCAAGTGCCTCTCTTCTTCTTAAGGCGCATTTGAGGGTCCCTACTTCAAGTTTCCACGCCTTAGAGTATTTTCACTCCACCTCCAGGTTTAGGCGCATTTAGGGGTCTCTACTTCAAGTTTCAAAGACTTAGGCATTTTCAAGGCTTCCTCCAAGTCAAGGGCGCATTCAAAGGGTCTGACTTCAAATTCAGAACACTTAGGCAAATTTCCAAGTTCTCCATAGGTCAAGGCGCAAATGGGGGGTAGGAGCTTTGAGTTTACCATACTTAGAAGAAATTTGAAACTCCATCTCCAAGTTAAGGCGCATTTCAAGGTGTGTAATCTGAGTTTCAATGCCTTAAAAAGATTTCAAACTTCCTCTCCAAGGTTGGGCGAATTTCACCGTTCATGCTTCAAGTTTCCACGCCTTCGCCAAATTTCCAATCATCTCTATCTTCAAGGGCGCATTTAACCCTCCAAGCTTTGAGTTTTTCACACTTAGAAATTTTTAACATTCCCTCCTCAAGGTTAGGCGCATTTGGGGGTAGGAGCCTCAAATTTCAAGGACTTAGTAGGATTTTCAATCAGCCTCTCAAACTAAGGTGCATTTGGCATGGCCTACTTCAAATTTTCAACACTTAGAGAATTTCACATGGCTTCCAAGCTCAATAAGGCGGATTTGAGGTGCCAAGCTTCCAATTTATCAGACTTGGATGGATTTTCAAGCTTCTGTCTGATTTGAAGTGGTTTGTTCATATCGCCCTCGGCTTACCCTAACTTTCCATTTTTAGAAAGTTTCACATTTTCTGCATTTGAAGTTGATTTGGAGCTCCGGAAGACTTGATTTTTGTTTCTCCTTGATACTCATGATGTAGTTGTTGTGTTCACACCTGTAGTCTGTGCTGACTTGCTATTTATAGTAATTGCTTGATTTAAGGAATTCTAAAACTCTGTTTGACGTGGAATTTGTTCCATGGGGTCTTCGTGGGTTGACTAACTTATTCACACTGGTGTCTTGCGCTAACCTGCTATTTATAGCTTGTTTGAGAACTTCCTTACTATAAATAGTAAGTGCTCAAATTGCCTTCAAATTTTACCAATGGACAACTTGAAAGATACTGATTACAGTGAGATACATCGTTTTCCAGAGATTTTGGTTTTTGACCATCCATTTTGGGTCTTGAAGCTGGAAACCCTAATATGACTTGCATGTTGCTCTAACGATCTTCGTTTGACCCCATTTCTATTGCATGTTGTTGTGTTCGTGATGTTGAAGTGTTGGGCAGTTGCCGGAGTGGTCTTGCTAAAAATAGTAAGTGCCCGGAAAAGTGACCAATCAGCTATCGGATGAGTTTGCATGTCACACAACCCGAGATATCTAAAAAAACCCAGAAAATTGGACTGCATGCGGGCACCTGCTAAAAATAGTAAGTTGTTGAAAAGTGATCAAGTCTGCATGCATGCTACCTTGCTGCAAAGCTCTTGAAAAACCCACAAAGAATATGCCGACATGCGCTGAAAATTTTTGCATGCAAACCCTGAAAATAGCCTCTGAAGGCGAGACTTGCTAAAAATAGAAAGTCGTCAATTTGATTTGCATGTCATATCATCGCGAAGCTTTTGAAAAACCCAAAAAGACTATGTTGACATGCATCAGAAAATCCAACATGCAAGCCCTAAAAATGGCTCTCGAAGGCAGAACTGCTAAAAATAGTAAGTTTGTTTACGCTCAAAATTTGCAAGTGATGAGCTCTAAGTGTTCTAAGTGCAGTGCAATTGTCAAAATTTGAAAATCTCAAGAAAATAGGCCCCGAATTGGTACTTACTAAAAATAGTAAGTTGTCAGAACTTAGTGAAAATTCAGAGGGAACCTATTTGAAGCATCTTAAAAATAGTGCTAAGCTCATAATTCCATTAGCCAACTCAATTTGACCTCAAGGTAGCCTGAAGATTGAAAACCCTAATTCATCAGAAAGTTCTCCAAACTTAGCCAAAATTCAAACCTAGGTCAAATGGCAAGAACATCATCGAAAAGATACAAGAGACAAAGAGAGACGGACACAAAACCAAAGCCAAAAGACTCGAAAGGAGCAAAAATTAGGGGGTCCCCATTTGCAATGGGGTGATGTGTGAAAAGGTCACAACACGTCTCTGGCTGGTGTCTCTTTCTTCCTCTTCTCATTTAGTTCTTTCTTCATATTGCTGCAGGATTTGTTGCCTTCGGTGTTCCTTATCCTTTGCCTCTCGAAGGTCTTGTAGGATGATGAAATGACGGGCTAGCAATCTGGGCATACGATTAAGGAGGTGGTCTACCTCGTCGTTCACTACTAGTCTATCCCAAATAAAGTCTTCAGGGATCTCCCGCCTGCGGGACTCCCTTCGTATGTGATCCCTTAAGGATATCTTCCATAGACTTATCAGATCGTCCGTCAACAGGTCTTCCCGTTCTTCATTAGCATTGATGGGCTCTTCTGCCGGTTGACCCATTACGCTGCCATGACGAGTGATGCCCTAGTCCGCTCAAGCAACGGCGCCAAATGTTTGCCCTACGGAATGTAATTCAAATGCTACGTACTACTGAGCAAACTAAATCATATGCAAAACATAGAACAAAATAACAGAACAGAAATATATCATGTCCGAGTCATCAAAGGCTTGTTCATTATCAGTAATGTCATCATGTACAATAGTATTATCAATCATGACTATTCTCCATCATCTCTTTCGACTACAACAAATCGAGTACATATAATGTTCAGCAGTAGTTAGACAACCAACCGACACGACGTTTCATAACAACAGCTATCACTAATTGGGACTTGATTACTTAAAAGTACATGACATAGTTTTATTAGCAATTGGCCGACTACGGCCAACTATCACAACAGTAAAGCTATACTACTTACAATGGCCTCCTGAAGCACACCACAAATAAATTGAGACACTGAGCTGAAGAATATTGAAATAAACACCAGAAGGTTATGCTGAAGAGCCAAAGATTACCCCTGTTAGCCTACGGAGACCAGTTGTTAGACTAACCACTATCTTTGACCACCGCCTAGGAAAAGGGGACATTACAATCCGCCCTCCCCAAGATTGCTTATCCCCAAGGAATCCTTATTGGGATACTCTAGCTTGTCACTTGAATGTCGGGATCCCAAATCAATCTATAGGATGCCCAACAATATATCCACTGCATCTGTTGGGTAGAGATAACACCATGCTGAGTACCATTGTAAACAATTAATCCGATCTAGAACAATCTACCAAACATAGAAATCCCTGGATCCCACAACTAGAATGGAAGTCTTCCATACACATTACCCGTTAACTTCCACTACGCTACTCTATCATAATCTTCACCATGCCGAGAGTGGTGAAGCAACACATCGGGATCCAACCAAACTGACGTGCCAAACCTGTCACCACCTGGATCCCAACAAACCAGAACCTCACATCCATCAAACATGAGGAGATGGAAGTAACTCGAAGTGCCAACATCACAACACCCCACTCCAAACTCTGCAAATCTCCCGTGGATGTGATGAGTATCCCTCAAGTGCCAAAAAATGGTGTCACAATTAATGGTCTCTCATTTGGACACTTGGTCAAAAAGCTCTAAATTCCCTCATTAGGCAAACTCCAAGTGCTTGTGTGATAGTTTGATTCCATCTCCCAAGTATGCCCATTAATTGGCACAAATCTCAGAAGTGAAACAGCTACATACTCCCCCAATGAGTCAACAACATGAGAGGATTGCATCCCATTGAGCATGTCATGAATGCTCATAACCCAATAGAAATCTGCCTCACTCATGTTTCCATCCAC
Source organism: Sequoia sempervirens (assembly GCA_007258455.2). Taxonomy (NCBI): domain Eukaryota; kingdom Viridiplantae; phylum Streptophyta; class Pinopsida; order Cupressales; family Cupressaceae; genus Sequoia; species Sequoia sempervirens. The sequence continues at coordinate 14,384 of VDFB02346319.1, forward strand.
GTGTAGTCATGACATTAGTGGCTGATCCACTAAGTGTGCATTCAACTACTCCACCCAATTCTATGTCTTGAGCCTTCAATGGACTCACAACTAGAGGTAACTCATGAAACTCAGGCTGTAAATTAGGTACACAAATAGAATTTTCTGAATCATACCTCTTCTCTTCTTCATGCATATCTGCACGTTCTTCTTGCTTCCTCATCTCAAGAGGCTTATCCTTTATATACTCAACTCCTACACATTCTTCCCTTGGAAGAAGTACAGATCTAAGGTGTGACTCCCTCTGTTTCTTTGCTTGATCTAACTGGTTGCAACATTCCTTGACCTCGTGCAAGCGCTGTTTTGCTTGGGCAGCCAATGACTTTTCCTTCCTAGCTTTTTGTAACCACCCATCACACAAAACTTGTGTCTTGTTCACATCTTCCAAAGTCTAACATACAAAATCAGAATGTTTTTGGCGTGAATCCACAACACATAATTCATCTTTAACGCCCAAATCTTGAATACCAACATTAGAAGACTCCACAAAACCATCATCCTCACGTGAAATGGCTGCTATCTCATGATGATGCAAGGAAATATGACTGTTGTTGCAAAAATCAGAATTGTTGTCATACCTTTGTGTCATGTTTTCAACATTTCCAAGTGGCCGATCCATGTTTGCATTCTCTTCCTCTTTGTGATCAACCTGAAGACTCAAGGGTGCAATATGTGATTCCTTTTGATTCAAACTCTCATATGTCGAAACTGAGCTTGTAACATGGTCTCATCTTCTTTAGGACTCCCATATGATGGATTTCTTCTTTCCCCATGATCACTTGTAGGCTGCAAATCACAAACAAGCGACTCTTCTTTCCTTTCTTGTTCTTGTTCCTTTGGCTCTTCTTTTGTGATTGATTTTTCTACTTCAAGTTTCTTCACCTTTTTATCCGTGCATTTGTGGGTAGGCTCCTGAAATCCTTTGCATGAGAAGCATAGATTTTGTCTTCTCATTCGGTTCTTGCTCATTTTAGGTCCTGTAACCTAGTCGTTGAAATTAAATGTAGAACCGTCATCATTATCTGATTCGAAGGTTCCATCATACCTACTCACACTGTGCCCATCAAAAGGCACTGAACCATGAGGTGTATCATACTGAAAACTCATCTTGTTGTCTGTTGCAACATCTTTCCCATGACTGAATTTTGCACCTTTAAAAGAAGTTTTTTCCTTAAACATCCTCCTAATATACTTTATCAAACCAATCTTTCCAAGACTCAAGGTAACAACACATTTCAGATATCTATTAAAAGAGTATTGTGTTTTAAAATCATCTAGCATGCTCTAGTAGTCCTCCCACAATTGATTGGCTTCCCGTTCATAACCTTCCCTGTATTGTTTTTTTCCCCCTCTGCTGGTAAAATTATGAGCATTAGTGTTTTCTTTACTTCCAATTCACGAACAAAGGGTCTAATTTTTCTGGATGTCATCTAAAGTCCTGCAAGACCTCCATCAATTATGCCATGAGTTCTCGCGTAGACTTCATTTTTACCAAACCACCAATCAACTGCAACTGATATCTGATACCCAACAGGATGGCAAGAAAATCGCTCTGATACCACTGTAATATCCCCCCTCCAAATGGATATTTGCTAACTGAAACTGCCTTGTCTGATATTTTCAATTTGTTTGATGAGGGCAATAAATGTTTATGCAAAATATATTTAGTTTGATAGATGCATCCTTTTATCAAACCCAAAGCACAATAACATAAATATATTGACTGACCCTCCAAGTACAAAGCATAGACAAATCTGGTAACCAGCTCTATGATATTCTTCACTCGAATATGACTGATTATTACAAAGCATCTGCTCAGAAATTATTAACAGCCTTATAAATGCCCAGATCAATTCAAACTAAGAAGCATATTTATCATCTAACACCACTGACTTATACTGAACATTATTATAGGGCAGTTTTAAAGAGTTAAAATTCATAAATTTACAACAGTGGTGCATACATTACAATTTGTGTCCACTCTGAGTAACAACAGTAAGTAGCTATGCAAGGATAACTGTTTGACAGCAATATGCAAAATACAAATATCAGATTAAGACTCAGAAACTAAATACCTAGCCAACAAAGCTCCAACTGTGACACTCCCAGGTATTGAGGGTCGCCTAGCAAGAAAGCTATGCCCAGAATGGAAATTGGTGGCAAGTATGAGACTCCCAGCTAAGCCAGCAGTCACGTCCAGGTCTGCTTTTATACTCAGAACTATCCAAATGCCAACAGCAGCAGATATAATGCCTTTGCTTTCGGTCTACAGCTCTAATAGAGGTTGATATTGGCCCATATAGAACCAACTTCTTCCTTAAGCTCCCAGGACCTGATATTAGGGTTTCACGCCTATTTATATGTGCTCATGTCTTCCATATAGCCATCACAGGAGTAACAGCAAATTCTCTACCGAGTTCACACGTCCCAGCTTGCACAGAAAAGAGTTTGGCACTGGAAATGGTTGACTACAAGTCCCTCCAATGAAGTCACCCAGTTCTGGTAATGGAAGCAATAACCTCCTCTGAAACCCACAGCCTGAGTATGAAATGCCAATCAGAAACCTCTGTTCAGGCAGATATATGGTGATCCAATGTGATATGTAATTCCCTTCAAATTGATTATCAATCTCAACCTTGATAACTCTGAATAAACACCGAATAATGATCAATATAGTTGCAGTAATCTGATAAATCTTTCAAACCCTTATTTTGAAGCTTTCCCTGTAATTTCTTTGAAGCACAAGCACAATCCCTACAATGGAATTGTCTGCAAGTTGTTCTTCCTAAGGGGCTATGTCCTCAAAAAGCTTGAGATTTTCAAACTCTCCAATCTTCAACAAAACCCTTAGCCAAATTCTTCTTCTTCAACAATGAATGAATAATGAATGTGCAAAATGAGCTTGTTGTACCCAAACCAAATTTTTTGCTTCACTAAGGCATTTTGCTAAAAATAGTCTAAACCTAGTCAAAGTGATGTCAGAAGATGATTTTTGGGATTTTTGAATATGGAGGTTATGTCTGTTTCATATCAGTCAGATACTGAAGAGTTTTGAGAAAAGTGAAAATTTGACAGAAAATCATCAAATTTTTCCGACTCTGGAGAGGGGAGCACCTTTTCAAAAAGGCGCCCTATCTTTTAGGGGCCCAGATCTTGGTTTTAGGGTTTTTCACCTCCAACAAACATTTGTCTGACATCACGTCAGCTTTGCAACGAGCTATCAAGCCTGTCAAACGGACCTATTTTGCTCACGTTATGGGAGATACAACGGAAAACGAGAAGAACGAGAAAATGACCAACACTGCAAGCAAAAGTGAGCAATCTATGCCAGGGGCGCCCATCTTTTTGAGGCCCTAAATGGAGGTTTCAGATCAAATGACCCCTTTGACATTTTTTTTACGCTCAGTCAAGCTCCGTGTTGCACCTTTCAGCACATCAATCTGAATTGTTGAGAAGCCGCGGTGAGCAGACAAACGCAGGGTTGAATCTTGAGCTCGAGGTCGTGAATAAAGTAAAAGAGCATTTTTTCAGAAAGGCGCTTGGATTTTTGAGGCCTTTAATGCTTTCCATTTGATGATCTCAAATACTCAATTTGTTCGTGTTATGTCCAGCTCTCTGTTGCCTGTCTCCGTCAAATCATAAGATGACCTATCAGCCTGCAGTCAGGGGTTTAATGATATTCTGGCTAGTTTCACAAATGGTTAAGTCTGGAGGCAAAAGCGACCCTGGAGGCCAAGGGCGCCCTCCTTTTTCACCCCTCAGATGATGTTTTCTTGGGAAATGTTCCTTTGCAATTGTTTTGCGGAATGGTTTCAGCTTCGTGTTGCACTAGTTTGTCAGTTTTGAAAGTTTGCTGAATGCGAAATACAAGGCAATCTGGTTTACCTTCGTAAGATGAAAACGATGAAAAAATGGCTCTGAAAGAAAAAGCACCATTTTTGCTAGGGGTGCTTGGATTTTTGAGCCTTCAGATCTCATTTTCGTGGTTTCAGACCCAAGGGATGATCTCATTAGTTTCAACTATGTTATCCATTGCAATCGTCAGCTAGTCAATCAGGTTTGTCAGTCATCCAAAATCAGTGTGCGAATAGAGGCTCCGACAGAGGTCAAAATCCAAATTTTCATCAAAATTGGCTAAGTTTGTAAAACGCCTAGAATGGTCAAAGTTGATTTTTCGAAAGAAGTTGACTGGTGCGCCCTAACTGGAGTTCAGTCTTTAGTTCAACTGAACGATTTCTGGGTTGTATGCTGAGAACATTGTAGTTCAATTTGAGTTGCTATTTTTAGACTTCAGTTCATTTTCAATTGCATGCATTTGCATGCAAAGCTAATTGGAGTGCATGCACTAGTCTTAACTGATTTGCATGGGTAGTTCAACTAAAGTTAAAGGTGGCGCTCAACTAAAGCATCATTTTCATGCATTTTAAGCTTCAATTCAAAGCCAATCACAGGCTAGGCGTCCATTTTGAAGGCCCAGTTAAAAGTTTTCCCTAAATTAAGGTTCAGTTAACAGCTAATTTGAGAGGTGCACTTTGAGATTGAGAAGATGGATGAGTTTTGAATGAATTTTAATTTATTTAAAGGACAAAAGTCATCCTTATTTCTTCATCCCAAGCAAGTCGTGCTTTCTCAAGAGCATCATTAATGGCGATTTCTTCATGCATTTGAGGATTCAAGGTGCTACAGGTGTCAGATTTCAATATTTTTCATAACATCGGATTCAAATTGCTGAGGAGAAGGCGTTTCCAGAACTTGTTTTCATTTGCATGCAGGTTACAACAAAATCCAAGATTGAGGAAGGCGAATTCTACAGAGGAAGAACAAATAAAACCTTCTATCTTCTTTCTTATTTCTTCTATTTCTCATCTTAGGTACTTTCTACGCATGTCAGAGAAAATTAGCAAATATTCAGCATTCAGACATCAGAGCTTGCACATTCAGAATTCAACTTCAGATTTCTTGCTTCTATGCTTTTTCAAGCTTAGCTTTTTGCTTTTTCTCAACTGAAAAGTCACTACATGGAGCCTTGAAGTTCATTTTTTCCAAAATTGCCTTATCTAGGTTTTTTCAAATTTTCGTTCTGCACAAAAGCCATGTGCCAGTTTTTCTTAGAAAAACTTTGCTCTGAAAAGCTCTAAAACCCCTGCTTTTCTCGACTGAAAAGCCATTGCATGCCTTCCTAAAATTCAGTTTTTCGATTTTCTGACAATCTGGGTTTGCTTAGAATTCAGTTTTGCATAAAACCCACGTTCCAGAAATTTTCCAAAAATACTTCCTACAGCTTGCTATTTTTAGCCTCGTCTAAAGCTTTTTCAACTTTTCCCAGCATTTTCCTAAAGTTGTCCGAACATACCCAACTTCACAGTCAAAAATCTAGTTTTTCAAAATGCAATACTGTTCCATCAATTACAAGATCAAATCGGTCTTGATGCATAATTATTTGAAAACCACAGATTCAGACTTGGATAATGTCTTCCCGGTGATCAATTTGAGCTCTTTGGAAGGCGTTAGCAGCACAACATTGAGAAATCTTGAGCGTTCTGGCTTGCTCTCAACGGCATCAATTCCAATCAGCGTATTCGATCTTGAATTCGTTCTTGCATGTATCAAACATTATGATTCATCAGCAAGACATATCAGATTAGCAGATGGGAGGATAATATGCAGCCTCAAGCTAAAGGACATGGAAAAGTCTCTCGCTATTCCACCTCGCTCAGACAATTTCACCGTGGTTATTCAGGCATGCGAGAAGATATGGTATGAGGTTGAGAACAGATCACAGAGGAAAGTCTCTCAGAAGTGGCTTAAGATTCAGAAGACCAACATGCCAAAGAAGGTTGGTCGTGGCAAGTTCAAGGATGAGGTTGTCATTTTGATAACATTACTCAATTGGGTTACCGGTCAAGAACACTCAAATGTCTTCCATCCCTAGATGTTTTACATCATTTCATAGATCCTGGAAGGTTCAAAACACTTTGACTAGGCCATGTTGATCAGCGAATGCATTCACCAACAAATAGTTGATTTCCTCAAGATACACGAGTTTCACATGATTTCCTTCTTGGTCTACTTGATTGTTGCCCAAGGCAATTGCAAACACTTGAAGACTACCGGTACTCTTGGAGTTCAACGTGTATACGAATATTTTACTCAATTGGAGTTCTCAAAGGCTAAATAAGATTTCAAAGCTGTGAATGATCATTTTCTTATGAGGACAGTCAGAGATCTTGACAATGAGCTACACAACCGGATTTCATCAGTGGCCAGATCAGCAATGGAGACTTGGGCTGATTGGTTCATCCAATTCCCAACATTCACATACATCCGAGTGTATGGCTACACTGAAGAGCCTCTGATGCTATCGAGGTACTCGTTAGACAAAGTCGTTTTCATGGAGTTTTTCACACAGGTTCAGCATGTTCACTCATTTCTTCGCCTTCGTCATAAGACAAAAGTGCCTTTCCCATTCATGTGGGGTATCTACTCATGTAGGTTTGTTGCAGATTGCAAGTACATAACATGCAAACTTGAGACATTCAATTTCAAATACTACATCAAGAGGCGTTCATATGATCCTTTGGGTCATTATGCAGCCAAGTTGGAGCAAGGGATTGCACATAAGCCAACACTTGAAGACTTTTGGCCAAATTGCGAGGATGAGTATGAGGTTTGCCGACGGAATCATTGCAGACTCACTATGACTCAACTCACTGATTACCTATTAGAGGATGTTGAGGGTCTATCAGATGCGATGGTGAAGTTCTCCTCAGCTCATATGTTAAAGATCAAGTTGGTTGCCAGCCACTTCGTTCACCCGATTGGTATGGAAAAGAGGTCACTTCCATTGAAGACTTGTCTAAATCAGTTATCAAAACCAGTAAACACTTCCTAGAGAGTAAGAGAAGGCGCAAGGCAGTGCCAGTTGCAGTTCCAGTTATAGAGCCGCTAGTAGGTTTCTCATCATTACCTTCTACTTCGAGGTCTAGGCTATGAGTTAAGGTCATTCTGAAGCCTCCTGAAGGAGTCAAAGTTAGTGGGAACACAAAGGGAAAGAATACCAGCAAGCGGAAACAAAAATAGGTTGAGAAGGTTCCAGAGATGCCTGTTGAGACAGTCATACAGGCCGAGCCACATCAGTCGCCTCCCAGTTCACCACTGTCACCACCGTCTCCTCCTATAGAGATAGATTCAGATCCAGAAACGCTAGTTCGAGAGTCTTCAGAGACCAATGATTCACCATGAGTCATTGCACCACCACAGCTTGTTGCACCTCCTGCAATCTCTCCTCGAACGAAGAATATTGTTCCATCTTGTTGGCTCAACCAGTCTTTGGAGAGAGAGGGGCGTGAGCCATCTTATCAGTTGGACTTATTTGAGTTTGATGATCCTCCTCAGAGAAGAGAAAACAAGAAAGTCAAGAAGCATGTACATATAGAGAAAACTCCTGAGTCAGAGATTGTCGTGGAGGTTGCAGTGCCACCAGAAGGAAAGAGCTTAAAAGAGGTTAACATTGGTGATTTCACCATTGTCAAAGAAAATCTCGGCAAAACCTCGCGACAAACTGAAGTGAGCCTTCTCAAGATTGTCACCAATAATCTTGAAGAGTGCGTCATGAAGGACGGAGAGGATAAAGCGCTCCTAAAGGCTGAAATCCGCCAACTCCGACAATATATCTCTGAGCACCCTCATGGGGAATCAAGCAGAGCACCTACACTTTCACCTACAGAACAACAAAAGATAGATCAGCTGGTTAGTCATGGAAAACTTTCGGACAGCTAGATTGAGAACTTTATTGTTGCAGGTCGACAGCTTCTCGCAAATCTATATCGGGTGAGAAGTAGTGCTTATAGGCTATGTGAAGGGATCCAACATATAGAGATGGTGATAGCATAAGTCATAGCCAGAGACAAAGTCTTGATATCTCAGCTTTCAGTTGCTCATGACGCCTTGGAGATAGAAGAGAGAAGAAAGAGAAAAAGTTCACTTGGAAGGAACAACATGCCTTTAGAATAGAAACATGCGAAAGAATCTCTTCCAAGATGAATGCACGCAAAGAAGATGTCACGAAAGCTCTTACACTCATCAGGATGTAATTAAACAAAATCCAATGGTAGTATTAGAGAGATTAAGGGTTCTATAAGAATTCTTCAATTTCAGAAATCTACCAAAAGCTAAGACACAGATTTTCGACTTCCAGAAAGACACAGATTTTCGACTTCCAGATTTATTAATATTTAATGTGTTGAATGCAGAACATTATCTGATTTCTATGTTTGCATATCTAGAAATGTTCCGCCATAAATATGTGATGAGACCCTGTCTCCACAAGTGGAGACACGTCCACTCATGGGACGTGTTTCTCTAAAGCGAGTTTAAGATATACACAGATTAACAAATGCGATTAGTATAACACATATATACTAAGTGGCGGATGAGGGTATAAATTCCGATTCAAATATAACATCAAATATAATTCGGATTTTATATGAATACTCACCAATTCGTTAGAAATGATTTCCAGAGATATTTCAAAATGAAGATAGATTTGAATCAAGTATGAAAGACGATAATGCTTGCAGCAATCGTCCTTCATATCTGACCGACGCTATCATTCATTAACACTCCCTCTTAGCTAGGGAAGATATTTCAAATCAAATAACTAGAGATATCACCTTAACATGTGATATCTAAGACATGGTATGATTTCTCAATATTGTCAAGTCACATGACATTCTTCATATCATATCTTTATTATGGTATGTGCACTGACATCAAGTCACATGATGTCTACCATAATTCATGGCATATCCACGGATATAAATATCCACCATGATTATCTCTTAAGGATCATAATGATCTACAAATGATATCAAGTCCCATGATATCAATAAGAGATACTATCATGACATGTCCATTAATATCAAGTCACATGATATCTATCATGATAGTTTAATCATTGTAGAGTCGTCACTTTACAATGTCAATTACAAGTGTTCATTATTAGAAAGATCATCACCTTTCAATAATGCACACAGGGGGAGTAGGCCCATAAAGTCATGGAGTCACACACATGACAAAAGAGTTTACACATTAAACATCTTTATATATTAGTACAATTTGATAAACAATTTGAATTTCAAACATAAATAACAAATTACATTTCAACCATACCAAGTTTCTTCTTGAAGTGCTCTACCTTGATTCGGGAGAGAGGCTTGGTGAGAATGTCTGCAGTTTGATCATTTGTACTAATATACTCCAATTGAATCACTTTCCTTTCCACCATATCTCTTACATAATGATAGGGATCTCAATGGAAGGATTCATCATGAAAGACAGATTTGCTAGAGAGTTTGATGCAACTCTGATTATCACAATGAATAATATTAGGATTCAAGGGGTCACCAAAGAGTCCCACAAGCAATTTACAAAGCCAAACTGCTTCTCTTGCTCCCATTGAGGTTGCAATGTATTCAGCTTCTGTTGAACTCTATGCAACTCAAGATTGTTTTTCTGCAATCCGTGAGATTTAGAAGGATCCAAATCAAGCAACATCCTCGATGTGCTTTTCCGACAAGCATATCACTTCCAAAATTAATCAATCGTGTGAGTGTAGATCTAGTTGATCATTCTTGTAAAGAAGACCATATCCAATAGTACCTTGAAGATATCTCAAAATATGTTTTACAGCCATTAAGTGAATTTCCTTTGGCTCACACATGAACTGGCTGAGAACATTCACTGCATAGCAAATATCAGGTCTGGTGTTAACCAGATACATCAAGGATCCAATCATCTATCTGTAAAGGGTTGGATCTGCACACTTGGATTCTGCTGCTGCTTCTTTCAATTTGTGAAGGTTGGTTTCCATGGGTGTAGACATCGGTCTATAATCCAACATTCCAAATTTCTTTAGAATGTCAATAGTATACTTCCCTTGGTTTAGTATGATGCCCTCTGGTTTATGCCATACTTCTAAACCTAGGAAGTAGTGAAGAATGCCCAAGTCTTTCATGTCAAATTCAGAAGTTAGATCCTGCTTCCCTTGAGCAATGAGGTGATCTTCTCCTGTTATCAGCAGGTCATCAACATATAAAATAATTATTAGCATATCACCTTGATTACCTTGAAGTAGAGATTGAGTCGGGCCTTGATTCTTGGAAACTTAATCCCAAGAGATAGTTGTCAATTCTTTCATACCAGGCCCTGGGAGCCTGTTTAAGTCCATATAGAGCTTTCTTTAATCTACATACATGTGAGTCAAGTTTATGTATCACAAAACCTTCAGGCTACTCTAGATAGACTTCTTCATCGGTTCCATTCAGATATGCCACATCCATTTGATGGATCTTCCAGCCTTTAACACAGAATGGCTAACACTGCTTCCAGCCCCGATGTGTGTGTAACGGCAATTGTGTGCAAATGTTTCTTCATAATCAATGCTCTTTCCTGAGAAAACCTTTGCCACAAACGCAAGCTTTTATATTTTTCTATACTGCCATCAGCAGCATGCTTGATTTTAAAGAGCCATTTGGAAGAGACAACAGATTTCCCTTTTGGTCTAGGCACTACATCCCATACATCATTCTTTAGAATGGACTGATATTCCTCTGTCATTGCATCCTTCCATGCTTGATGTTGGAGGGCTTCTGTAACACTGTCAGGTTCTGAGTTTAAGATGTTTATTAGAGCAACATAGCCAGAGAAACGTTTGGGTCTTTTACTCTCCCTGAACGTTCCTTTGGGTGCTGCATGAACCTCAGCTTCTTTGAGCATCTTCCTGGCCCAAAGTGGTCTCTTTCTGTTATTGTCATTTGAATTCTCACTTGATGGAAGTTCGTGTGACATTTCCTCATAATGCTCCCTCTGAATCTCAGAATCAGGTTCCATCTCAGGTACTCTAGGGGAAAGGGTTTCTATCTCAGAGGAGCTTCTTGCCCTTTTGAATGCAATATCTTCTTCAAAGATGACATCTCGACTCAACTCAATTTGATTCTGCCCGGGAATGTAAATCCTGTATGCTTTGGAATTTTCACTATAACCCATAAACACCCCCTTCTTTCCGGAAGGTTCTAGTTTGGATCTCTTCTCTTTAGGTACATGAATATAGATAGGACAGCCAAAGATCCTAAAATGACTGATGTCAGGTTTCACGCCGGTAAAGGCTTCTTCAGGAGTTTTGTTATCAAGATGGGAATGAGGACATCTATTTTGAATATAGACAGCAGTCCTAGATGCTTCTGCCCAAAAAGAAGTATCAATGTTTTGGTCAAGTAGCATTGCTTTAGCAGCTTCTACAATGGTTCTGTTTTTCCTTTCAGCAACCCCATTTTGTTGGGGATTGTAGGCAACTGTGAACTCCCTCTTAATTCCAGCTTCTAGGCAAAATTCCTTAAAAATCTCAGAGGTGTATTCTTTCCCATTGTCTGTCCTTAAGGTTTTATTTTCTTTCCGGAGAAATTTTCAGAAAGGGCTTTGAACTCTTTGAACCTTTTGAGGATTTCTATTGATTCTTTACACTTAAGGAAATAGATCCAGGTTTTCCTAGAGAAGTCATCTACAAATATGACATAGTAAAGAAATCCTGCCTTAGAGGGTACAGACATGGGTCCACATAAGTCTGAGTGAACCAGTTCTAACACATTAAGAGTTTTGCTCAAACTAGAGGGAAAGGATCCCTTTGAATTCTTCCCTAAGGCACAACCTTTGCAAGTTCCTTCATGAGATGGTTTTAACTTAGGTAAGCCTATTACAAGTTTTCCCACAGAAGGTAGGGCACGGAAATGAAGGTGACCTAATCTTCTATGCCAAATCTCATTTGAATCAAAGGTGTCAAGGGTAAGGGCTTGATTAACTTCAGTGCATAGTTTATAAAGGTACCCTTGTCGTACGCCTATGGTTAGGGCTTTCTTGATAGTTGAGTTTTTAGGCCAAGCAAGAACTTTTCCATCTATAAAGGTAACTCTATAACCATTGTCTTCAAGGGCAGAGATGGATATAAGATTCCTCTTTATACCAGGTACAAACAAGACTTTAGTGAGTTGAAGAGAAAGCCCAGATTTCAACTTGATGGAGCAAGTTCCAACCCCTCTTACTGGGTGTGTTGAATCATCCCCGATGGTTACTTCTTCATCAATCCTTTCGGTCAAAGTATCTAAGTGTTCTCTGAATCCTGTGATATGTCTAGAGGCACCACTGTCAATCACCCAGTTGAGAGTGTGGTCGGATACTTGACTAGATAGGGCTGAATAGAACACAAAGTTCTCAGGTTCATGATCTGAATTTGACTTTCCTACTTTAGCAAAGGAAGTTTGTTGTTTAGTCCTATCAGGGCACTTCATTGCATAGTGACCATATTGATCACATCTAAAGCATTGTACTTGAGAGATATCTTTCTTCTTATGAGATCCCTTTCCATTGGAATTTCTCTTTCTTTTAAAAGATCCTTTCTTGAAGGATTTTTTCTTACTCTGTTTATTAGATGTGGAGTTGAGTGCAAGAATTTCTTCATCTATGTTCTTTTGTTTATTCTCTTTAGAGGAGAGTTTGGATTCTTCTTGAAGATAGTCAGATCTTAGCCTATCAAACTTAGGAAGTTTAGATCTTGCACTTACGCCTTGAACAAAAGACTCCCAAGAATTTGGAAGACCTCCTAGTGCAATTAGAGTTAGTTCTTTGCTATCAATCTGATGTCCTATTGTGGATAATTGATCCCTTAGTTCAATAATCCTCATGAAGTATGCATTAATGGACTCTCTTTTGTTTATTTGAACATTGTTGATTTGCCTTTTTAAAGCAAGAGTCCTGCAGGTGTTGTTGATCTCATAAGTTTTCTCAAGAGATTTGAACATATGGTATGCAGTTTCATGTTTTGCTAGGATGGGCACTATATGATCTCTAACTGCATCTACAAGGATTTTCATGGCTTTTTCATTGTTTTCTACCCATTGAGTTTTCTCAGGTTCAGACTTAGGTTCCTCCAGATTTTCTCTCACAAGTGAGTCTAACTTATGTTCCTTAAGGATCATCATGATTCTAAACTTCCATGATGTGAAATTGTCTGCTCCAGCAAGGCGATCTTCAAATCTGATCACACTTGACATTATGAAGAATGTGAGTAAATTCGATTTTTAGAAAATACGAATTTTCTGGAGCAAACTGATATTAGATTTGTTTGGGATTTGCACAACGTGGCTCTGATACCATGTAATTGAAAACAAATCTACTGCTAGAGAACAGAGGCTAAGGGTTCTATAAGAATTCTAAACTTCCAGAAATCTACCAAAAGCTAAGACACAGATTTTCGACTTCCAGAAAGACACAGATTTTCGACTTCCAGATTTATTAATATTTAATGTGCTGAATGCAGAACATTATCTGATTTCTATGTTTGCATATCTAGAAATGTTCCGCCATAAATATGTGATGAGACCCTGTCTCCACAAGTGGAGACACGTCCACTCATGGGACGTGTTTCTCTAAAATGCGAGTTAAGATATACACAGATTAACAAATGCGATTAGTATAACACATATATACTAAGTGGCAGATGAGGGTATAAATTCCGATTCAAATATAACATCAAATATAATTCGGATTTTATATGAATACTCACCAATTCGTTAGAAATGATTTCCAGAGATATTTCAAAATGAAGATAGATTTGAATCAAGTATGAAAGACGATAATGCTTGCAGCACCATCCTCATATCCGACCGACGCCATCATTCATTGCCCGCGCTGCTCATCACTTAGATCCCATGCCATTATCATCAGGAGAATGGTTCACACAATGATCTACAGGCAGTTTAGGCTGAGTTTGCGCAGCTAATTTGTGGTTATCTACAAGACAATCCTGATGCGTCTAAACTTGACCACATCACAGGGATGATTGTTAGTTTCAATAAAGCAACCAAGTTAGAATTTCCGCAGCGCTAAGGATGGTATTACTGAGTGCTAGCAGTCATCATCGCGGGAGAGAGCCAAAAGTGCCGAAGATGCTGCCATCAATCGCCTCCTAGACCTACTCTTGATGGATAGTAGTGGGATGATCTAGAGAGTGATTCAATAATAGTGACTCGCCGTTGTTTTTAATACGCAGGATAGAACCACATCCCCACAAAACCGGAGTTCCACTCGCTCGGACGCTGAGTTCTCACATGCCTATCTTCTCCTCGTAAATATCACAGGACTTGCAGTTAGCTTTTAGGGTTTCTGTTAACTGAAGTAGTTTGCAGTTAACTTGCTTGAAATAAGGACATGCATGCTTGCACATCGTCCAATTAGCATAGTTTGTGTCAATTAACTGATGGTAGTTTTCCAGTTAACTGTATAGTTTGCCTTATTAGGATTTAGCAATAATCTTGCATGATTTGTGAGACTGTAGTTGACTCAAGGTGATTTTAGGGTTCCCTACACCTTGGATTGTCTATAAATAAGAGACTTTGCTCATTTGTACATAACTCTTGCACGTGATAATAATATATGTTGTGCCCACCTTGCCTATAATATTGTTGTTCTGTATTTGTTCATTGAGTTTATATTGTGATGATGAATTGTTGTGCCCACCTTTCCTTCATGTCATGATTATGGTGTATGCTCTCCTTAGTTAGATATGGTTGCTATTATGGTTTATTGTATACATGAATGCGTCAATTCAATCTTTCATTGCAGTTAGCTATCTTTATGTTATGTGTTCAACAAGCCTATTTAGAAGAGCGAATAGTTGTGCCCACCTTGCCTTCACATTGCAAATCTGTACCCAAAGCTTGTCGTTTATTGTTTTGTGTTAATAAACCGATTCAGAACATCAAATAGTTGTGCCCACCTTGTGTGTAATGTCCCCATTTTTGTGAGCATCGAGTTCCAAGGATGGCTATATCGGGCTGACCCTCGTAGGCTAGTTTGGTGGATTAAAGGGTTTGGTTTGGGCGTTATGGAGCTCTCCAGGTGGCAGTTATCAGTGTTTATCCCTCCAGATCCTTCTTATGTTCCGAGGAAGTGATATTCAAAGGTCTCTGGTTCAGTTTCGAGGGACTTACTATTTATAGTAAGTCAGTGGATGTCAGAGAGGGACCCTTACTATTTTTAGTAAGGTAATTGGATGCACAGGGGATACAATAGTTAACTCCCAGGTTCAGACGGAACTGAAAAATAATGATTATTTGTGGAGTTGTGCTATTTAATTATTAATAAAGTGATTACTTTATTAATAATTAATTATAAGGTGCAATTATAAAGTTTTAAAATTCACTTTATTAAAGTGAAAGAGAAATATTAAATATCATTTTAAATGATTTAAAAGAGACTTCTAGAAGGGATCAACTAAATTGGAGAATTATATATATGCCATCGAAAAGTAAATGAAGGCATCATTGGATCATTTTATATTTTGGATTTGTACTTTTTGGAGAGCTTGGCTCTTGAGGATGAAAACCTAGGGTTTTCAGCATTCTTGATGATTGAGAATGAAAACTCTCATTGATCGGCATAACTGAAATTGTGAAAGATCAGTTGAAGGGTTGCCTGTAGATTGGCTTCATCCAGAAGTCAACATTGCGCTTCAACAAATTTGTAGGAGAGATCTGGAATAAGAGTTTCAACATCTTTTCAAGTTCAGAAATTTGTTTTCAGGTATCTTTCTTTGTAAAGCTTTCAGAATTAATGCAATATCAATAAAGCTTTAATTTCCAGCATTTATCTTTGTTTCCAGTTGTAAATCTTTGCATGTTATGCTTCAGAAATTTTTATTTTCTTGCATGCATCTTTCTTCCCTAGTGATAATTGAGAAATATTAAAAAAATATATAAACCCTAGTCACCCAGTATCAGGTTTCAGAGGTTAGAGATGGACAGGTCTCTTACAGTGGTATCAAAGCTTGAATCCTGCCATCCTATGTTGGTTCTCCAAAAGAAAATTTCAGATTATTTAGGGTTTGAAGGAATTTCCAGGGGTTTATGGTTTTGCAGAGAATTAAATTCAGAAAAGTAAAATAAAATAAAAATAAATCTGGGGATTGCTGTGTCAAAGGGTTGAGATTTGATCCTTTTGAAAAATTCTGGAGATAAGTAGCAGCTACAGGATAAAGGATTTTTGCACAAAGAGACAAAGGAAGCTTGACGCTATATCAGTTATCGCTTTAATGTAATGATCGCTTCACACATAGAAGCCATCATCAATTAAAGCATTGAAGGAGGAATAACATTCCTAAAGACAGCAAAAAAGTGGAGGTGGAACGAATTTATTCAAGCTTCAGACAAGTCAAAGAAAGATCCACCAGGTGCCAGATAGAAATCGAGCTAAAGACAAGCCACCAAAAGAAGCCATGTCTAAGCGTTTTTCTTTTAGCCGCCAGATAGAATGATTGTTGAAGCCATTAGTTTGAAGGAGAATGATCGGGTTTATGGACAGTTGGTGCATGTTTATTTTCTAAGCTATCTCAAGAAGTCTACATCAAGTGTTAGCGTCTTGAGAATATTCTAAGGGAGTTGTCAAGGCAAACATATTAGCCACTCCCGTACTCTTTTCTAGCCGCCATCCTTTCAGATACAAACAAATAAATATTGTCTCCAGTTAAGGCGATAAACAAACTTCTAATAAGACAAACCTAGAAATTATTCATTCACCGATAAAGGTTTTGTTGCTTCATATGAAGGCTGTTGAATTTTATAAACTGCAATATATTTGTGGGGAATTGATACCTTTGGTGAATTATCTAAGGAATTTCATGCCGTCTATTTTATCCAAGAAAATATATAGTCGGGTTTATTATTGGGAGAGTCGATAGAAAATGTTGTGGTGTCGGGAGCTGCTAAGTTCTCTTCAGGCATATTGATGGTGAATAAAATTTAAGTGATTTAAGTTGCCGTAACAATTCTGGAGATGCAAAATATTATAATCTTACAGAAGTCTATGCTGGGAGTTATTATCTGAAGAAATTGGGAGAAGACAACACACGTCAAAAGGAAATAAGGCAAAAGTTGTCAGTGCAAGATGAAGACAAAGATTAAAGGATAGACAGATATATAAGGGGGTCGATAATATATTGCTAGATATTATATTTATCAGAAATTGTCAGAATCGAACAAGACAATGAAGATCTGACGTAAAGGAGAAGGCGGCGTACATATTCAGCTTATCACAAATATATTTAAGTTGGGTTGATATCAAGCTTCACCTGTCGGGTCCTCTCTGTCTGCCTACTTCATCATGGGAAAGTATAATGATTGCTTAGGGAATATCGAATGAGGCAATTACTGGTGGCGTATTGAGTTAAAAGTCTGGGCGCTTCAAAATAAATAAGAACCGGAGACATCAAATTCATTCCTGAAGGTGACGATTAGATAGAAGGAGTTTACAACATTTGAGTTGATGAGAGATCAACTCAGGAAAAGACAAAATATATGAAGAAGTTGGGTGCATCGTTCTTAGCATCTAGTAGAGAATGATTGTCAAGTCTTTTCATCAATAAGTTTGTATCTAGTTCAGTCCTAGAGCAATTGGTATTGAATTGCTGTTATACAACAGTGATATTCTCGTATATATATATATATATACCTCAAGTCATGCTGCAATTAAGGAAGTTTTGAGTTGTAAAAAGGGGGTTCACTAGTACTGTCAATCAGTCATGGTCATCTTGTCTAAATTTGTCTGAGAATGATTATGGCCTCAGGGGAGGCGTTGGATGCTGAAAGAAGTTGACTGGGTTCTGCATTAATTTTGTTTCTTCTTCAAGGTGTCATCAACATTGTATTCCAGTTATAATTGCGAAAGAAAGAAGTGGGAAAAATTATGATAAACAACTGCTGTAGCAGGTTAGAAGTATGATCAGAAATATATATCTGTCAAACTGAGGACTAGTTCTGTTGATATAAATTCATTGCCAGAAAAATATGTAGTGCCATGTAGCTGAAGTCATGTTGCCATACATTTGAAACTCCTGCTATTCTCTCTGAAACATCTCAGACCAGCACTCTTTTATCTTCAGTTTATGTATTTATTCTGATTTTCTCAGAATATATGATAGTTCCAGTCCAGTTTTAAAAATGAGTTCGAGCAATGGCGCGATAATGGAATCAGGTGATGGAAAATGGTTGGCCAGAATGGTTTATAAACAGGGTAAAAAACTTGGCAAACCATCACAATCCAAATATGACACATTGTGCATTCTAAGTAGGCTCGAAGAAATTTTAAGTTATGTAGAACAATCACCTTCAACCGTGCTTCGGATAGCGTTGGTTCCTGCAGTGAAAGCTTTGGGTGAGCATGGGTACTTGAGACACACCAACAGTGAAGTTAGGCTCATGGTTGCCCTATGCATCAGTCAATTTTTGAGGATCACAACTCCTCAAATTACTTATGGCGTGAACATCATGGGTGAGGTGTTTCAGCTGATTATTGACAATATGGTTGGGATTGATGACATTGGTAGTCCTACCTTTAGAAGAAAGGTTAAGTTATTGGAGTTGATGGCACAGGTGAAATCATGCATTGCCATGCTTGATTATGATCAGCATGATCTTGTGTTGCAGTTATTTAGACTCTTTGTGGAATCCATTAGTTCGGAGCATGACAAGTGTATACAAGACTACATGAAAGATATCATGACTTACATTGTTGATAATATTGATAATATATCTCAGCCCATTATGACACTTCTCCTAGCAGTTTGCAAGCAAGAGAAATTGACATCTCCAGCTGTGTATGTGTTAGTATGCAGTGTCTTTGATCAGTGTAAAGACAAGTTGGAACCTTGTTTGGTTGAGAAGGAGCCTATGCAGGATAAGAAGGTGAAATTTGAGGAGAAAGTGGACATTTTTAGCGCTCAAGAAGTTGTTATCAGTCATGATAACAAGTCTGATTTTCATGACAGCAGCCTACCACTTGAGCGTAATGATGATGTCATGGCAAGTTCAGAAAGTGTTGTGGGAGTGGCCTTGAGTATTGACACTCAAAATACCAGTGCCATGAATGAAGATTCCATGGAAATATTGACCCATAACAGTTCTGATTTACATGACAGCACTAGTAAAACTTTGCATCAGCTTGGGACAACATTAAGTACAAGTATACAGGATGCTACTATTGAGTTGTCACAAGAAGGTACTCAAGATTTGGGTACTAATGATGCATTACATGTTATGGATTTATGTCATGGTGAGTCTGATTTTCCAGATCAGACCTTAAAAAACAAGCTAGAAGGTTCATTTGTTGGCATAGAATCCCAGGATCGTGAGTTGGATGGTGATATAGTTACATTGGAAGCGGAAGTGTGTGAAGATACTGTCATAACAGCAGCTTCTACCTTATCAGTTGAGCCATCCTTTGAGGTACATAACAGCAACACCTTAGATGTAGAGGTGTGCATGGATGAAAGCACACATGATGTTGCTTATCATGAGGCGAGTGACATTGTTACAGCTTCATATCATAGTGCAAACCTTGATTCAGAGAGCTTGCATGGGAGTTATGATTTTTAGAGATCTCATCATTTGGTTGGGCAACTTAAGGTCAATGATAACATGATTGCTTTAGCTTTAGAGCATTTTGATGTTGCTCGACAGATGTTAGCTACGTATGGATGGGGTACTCCTATGTCAAATGAGCACGATGATAGTGGCATTTCCCTTGCAGAGTTCCATGAACTACAAGAAGCCATTAGGATAATGAAACAAAACTATTTGCAGTTACTAGCTGAGAGGGATTATCTCCTCAAGTGGGATTGCACTTGCTACAATGCACTGAAGGGGAAGGAAGAGGAGGTTGACGAGCTCACTCATGAGCTTGAGGTGACTATGGACTCGTTGCAGAGTGCTCAGTTGGCCCTTCAGGAGTCACAGTCACGGTTGGAGGAACTTACCGTGGAGTTGAGTTTGGCACAGTCTCCACCAACTGCAGATATAGTACAATTACATATAGTGGCAGTCGGTGAGGATCATATATCCACGGGTTGTAGAGAGGATGTGGTAACATCCATGCCGGATACAGGGGCAGTTGACTCAGTTGGGATGAGTACTTGGATTGAGAGCAACAGAGGACCACATGTTACATCAAGTTCTCCTGTGGTCAGTACTATGACAGATGATGTAGGTTCGATAGTTGATAGCTCTTGTGTGGTTGCGGTGGATTCTCCAAAGAGTTGTGTTAGGACACGACATAACTCCATCTTCACAAGGAACTCGCAGAGTGTCATCTGGTTGGGAATATGGCTCTCATGTTGATTTGTTCCCATCTCCTGGAAGCAAATCTGATACATCATCCCATGCAGCTGATTTTGGACACCAGCTTCTTGAGTTTCAAAGTCAGAGTGATCAGCTACTTGATTCAAGTGTTGTTAGTGATGAGCCATCGACAGAGGTTGGAGCATTTTACCGCGATTGCATAGTGAGGAGTGCTCATCACTTTTCTTTTGATCCACACGCTAGAGATTTGATGATGGACGCCGGGTGTGGGATTGGCTCCAGATTATACCATCCTTTGTGGAGGGGCATTCTCCATTCGGATGGAGTCGAGCTGCATACCCCAGTCCGCCATTTGTGGGGATCACTAGAACAAGACAACTGGTGGAGTCACGAGTGGATGGAGATGGTTGTTGTGGGATACAAACACTTTCGATGTATTCTATATTCCATAGCAGTGGATGGATGTGTTGACATTAGATCCGTGTGAGGACTGAAGAAGTGTTGTAGATTGATGCACATAACAGGTTGAGATCGGGCTTTGAAGCGAGGAAATGAGGGTTTAGACGTGATAGATTTCCATTTTGAAGTTTGATCCAGAATAGCTTAAAAGTGCTGGTGTTTTCGTTGATAAGTCAAGAGCTGCTTAGAGATGTGTGGGACATTTCATGCTTCTTTGGGCCTTCCTATGATGAATTTCTTTATAGCGGGATTGTTTTAGACAAGTAATTTCAAGAGGGTTAACTATAATGTCCCATTTTTTCATTACATCGAAGTTCCAAGGATTAGCTCATCGCTTTGACCTCCTGAGGCGAAGTTTTAGTGGGATTAGAGGGTTCAGTTTGGGTGTTATGGAGCTCTCCAGGTGGCAGTTATTAGTGTTTATCTCTTCAGATCCTTCTTATGTTCCGAGGCAGTGATTTTCAGAGGTCTCTGGTTCAGTTTCGAGGGACTTAGCAGATGTCAGAGAGGACCCTTACTATTTTTAGTAAGGCAGTTGGATGCACAAGGGATACAATAGTTAACTCCCAGGTTCAGACGGAACTGAAAAATAATGATTATTTGTGGAGTTGTGCTATTTAATTATTAATAAAGTGATTACTTTATTAATAATTAATTATAAGGTGCAATTATAAAGTTTTAAAATTCACTTTATTAAAGTGAGAGAAATATTAAATATCATTTTAAATGATTTAAAAGAGACTTCTAGAAGGGATCAACTAAATTGGAGAATTATATATACGCCATCGAAAAGTAAATGAAGGCATCATTCGATCATTTTATATTTTGGATTTGTACTTTTTGGAGAGCTTTGCTCTTGAGGATGAAAACTTAGGGTTTTCAACATTCTTGATCATTGAGAATGAAAACTCTCATTGATCGGCATAACTGAGGTTGTGAAAGATCAACTGAAGGGTTGCCTGTAGATTGGCTTCATCCAAAAGTCAACATTGTGCTTCAACAGATTTGTAGGAGAGATCTGGAATAAGAGTTTCAACATCTTTTCAAGTTCAGAAGTTTGTTATCGGGTATCTTTCTTTGTAAAGCTTTTAGAATTAATGCAATATCAATAAAGCTTTAATTTCCAACATTTATCTTTGTTTCCAGTTGTAAATCTTTGCATGTTATACTTCAGAAATTGTTATTTTCTTGCATGCATCTTTCTTCCCTGGTGATAATTGAGAAATATTAAAAAAAAATATAAACCCTAGTCACCCAGTATCAGGTTTTAGAGGTTAGAAACAGACAGGTCTCTTACACCTTTCCTTCATGTTGTGAAGCTTTATCTAGTTTGTTGTATAATACCATTCCCGCTCCATTCTCTCATGCTCTATTTTCTTGAGAGGACTGGATAGAGTAAAGTAGCTTAGTTTTGAAATTGTAGTTTAGAGATCTGCCGAACCAGAAAAACCTTAGTTAGCATGTAATGAGCCTAGCTCAAAACTGTCCAGAATTTGCCCTAATTGGCTGATTGTAATTTTGTCAAACAGTTCTAGTGCAACCTTGTGACTTGCTGTTGTAGGGTTTCAGTTTATGATGCTTTGATTGAAAGGGATGCTAATGCAGATTTAACTCTTCTATAATGCCAATAATCTGAACATGAATGCAATTGCAATTCTTTTTTGGATTTTCTCATGCAAATATATGAAACTAGGTATGCAGAGACTAACTACAGCAATCATTTGCCATGCATCATTTCAGTTACAAGTCTATTTGCAAAGTATCTATGGGAAAGCAACTACTTATAACTCCATTATTTATGAAAAACTTCAATACAAATCTAATGACCATCAGCCAAGACTCTTGGCTTATACATTTGAAATTATGCTAAAGTCTGAAACTGACTGTCACCTACAGCCGTACCCCTTATCTTGCAAATAAATGGCATACAATAAGCATGGAATAAACAAAAAGGAACCTGATTTGGAGTTGCCCTTGTGCACCAATGATAAAGCAATGAAAATTCTGGAAATAGACTGATAACGGATCTGAGTATGCACAGATGAAAAACTCCCTCCAAACAGTGAAGACTTCGTTGCTATCTTCAGCCTCTAAGACAAAAATATGATTCTCCAGTTATGCAGATATAAATCTGATATTATCTCAGGCCTTAGCAATTGCTGATCAGAATATATGTACCCAGAAATCGGTCCAAACAACCTTCAATCCAAAGTCTGAAAATTGTAACCTGAAAGCCCAGCACAAGCCAATAAAGAAACCCTAATACTGTAGCTCGTCACTGTAGCGCGACACTGTAGCGGACGTCACTGTAGCAGCGTCACTGTAGCTTGCTAAATAAAATCATAAAATCAACCAAAAAATCCTCTTCAAAATATATCAAAAATCTTCAACTAAAATCCCTGAAAATCTGCAAATGGATATGCATCAAACCCTTGTATTCTTTGTATTTCTTTTCCAATCTAGCACAGATAGAAAGGCTGAGATACCTTCCTCCAATAATGCAACCCTTCAAGAGATATTTCACTCCCTCAGTTATGCAATCAATGGGAGTTTTCGTTCCCAAAGATCAATTTGATTATCTGCAGACCACTTGGCTCCACAAATACTCAAGAAGAAATCATCAATCATCAACATCAAATCTGCCTGCCTGAGAATGAAGCCCAAGACGTCTATTTATTCTTTTTCTCCACTTCCTCCAGAAACTTCTAGAACATTATTTTATTTTATTTATTAAGTGACTTTATAAAATATTTTATAATTCAAGTCACTTTATTAAATTAATTAAATATAAAGTTATCTTTTAATATTTATTTATTTGATAACTTTATAAATAATTAACTTAATACCACTTATTTATTTAATTAAAATAATTAATTAGTCATCCTCATAAAATATTCATTATTTTGGACAACTTAATTAATTAAATTAATTAAATCGAATTACCTCCAAAACGGGGACATTACACCATGAAGTTTCTAAAACCTTGTGCCTCTATCAGCTGAGACAAAAATATAAGTAGTTTAGTTTACTTTTCAAGCGTTTTGTTCGCACCCTGAGGGAGCTTCCCCTCCTAATTTGAAGAGCACTCATTGCGTAGTGTGCATAGCTATCCATACCAATTAATACTCCAGAGGTGTTAATTGTTATGCCAACAGAGCTTTCATTGCCCTTTTATAATTCCATGCTCAATTTGCATTTGATTTTCATTTCATTTCATTTACTTTAATTCCATTTACTTTTCCTTCCTTTTGGTGCACAACTTAATGATATGAAGTATACTTTAGAAGCATTTAAATCCCCTTTTAAACTGGCACTTAACTTTATATTATAAAGTGCATTTAAAATCACTTATATCCTTTAAATATAAAGTCCCCTTTTATGACTTATTTAATTGACCTCACAATATAATAAAATCATATAATATAAAAGTCATTAACATCATTAATGATATTCACTTAATATTTAATTATTATTAAAATTAACACTTTAATAATAATCAATAAATCATAACTCCATAAATATCAACATTTAACTGATTCTGTCAACATCATGAGGTTACCCACTGCTTCCTCTGCTCATCAGAATGGATTACTATAAATAGTAAGGTTGGACTCAATGCCCAAGTGACTTACTAAAAATAGTAAGTGTGCGCCAAATGGTCTTGAATGGCCTCTCGAAGGTGCACCACAAATAAACTGGGACACTAAGTTGAAGAATACTAAAATAAACACCAAAAGGTCATTCTAAAGAGAAAAAGATTACACTCACAAGGGTCCCCTGAACCCCCTGTTAGCCTATGGGGACCAATTGGTAGTCTAACCACTACGTCTAACCACTGCCTAGGAAAAGGAGACATTACAAAAACACCTTTTTATAAAGTGACATTAAAATACTTCATAATATCTCCCTGCTACTTCTAAATATACTTTAATTTAATTTTTAATATTACCCCTTTTAATAAATTTTTTCCAAGCAATATCCAATAAATTAATTAATGAATTAATTTAGCTCTTGTGACAGCGGGATGGAAAACGGGAACATTACAAAAAAAATGAGTAAGTTGCTAAAGAAGAGGTCAAAAGGATGGTGACCACTATAATTGATGATTTACTTGGCCATAGGTTTTCATGTGTGCTACATAAAATTGAAGGTACATGGAAAGCATATGACAGTTTGCAAAAAGCATATGTCAAGCATGTGCAGCTACAGACAAATTTCCAGGAAAAATTGAATAATTGGATTCTCAAGGCCACCTACATCAGAGAAATCAGTAAGATGACTTCCTTTGATAATAATGCCCCCAAGAACCTTACACAAGTCATTTAACACATTGACTTATTAGGGGAGGTCTTAGCTTTTCAAGAAAAAATAGATATGCAAATGAAAGCCAAGCTGAAAATGTTTGAGAACATGGAGAAGGGAGTGATGCCTTGGATTTTGGATAAATCTGGGATTATTAAGCCCCTTGATACATGGAAGTTTGAGTTTGTTAATATTATTCCTAGTTTACCTACATACATTTATACAGATGGAAAACCAGATCTAGCCTTATTAAATACTTCAATTGATGATTTATTTAAACTAGAATCTGATCTAGAAAATTATGGAAAAGAAACAAGAGCTATAACTGATGCAAGATACAACGCTCATAACAATAAGGTTTAGAAATTGTCAAAGACTTTTAATGGCCTTCAGAGGAAGAGTATAGCTCTTAGTTAGAGAAATACATAGAATAATTATCTTCTCCAACTTCTTTTTTGTCTTTTTTGCCAAGGTGGATATGATTTGGGCTTATTTTGTCTTTAGGGATCCAGTCACTATCATCTCCAGCCGGTTTCTAGAGGATATGTCTACAGCACAGGTCAAGAAGTACAGCAAATTGATCATACACCTTCCCTATTTTGCTTCATCATGAATGTCAGAAATATCTTCTTCGGCAGCTTCTACAATTGTTTTGTCCTCTAGTGATGTGTTTTTTGTCTTTTACAAAACAATTGTACTAGTTTTTTTTTTATACTTAGGGCAAGATTGTCAAATGAAAATGTGACATTTTTCCATGGCTTAAAGTTTGTCGCTTTCTTGTTTCTATAAAAGGGAATTCTTAGCCATTTTGTAAGGATCTTGGATTTTTGTAAGCAGAGGAGTTTTGTTTTAGGTATGTACTTGTCTGATCTAGGTCTTCCAAAGAAGAAATGCAAATGCAATTGTAAATTTTATACATCAATACAAATTCCAGAATATATGAACGCGTTGTGATAAATTCACAATCAGTTGTCTCCAAATGTATATCTTATTACTCTTATGAATAAAATTGATCAAGAATCATTTTTGTTCATCATTGTCTTTTGTGCAAATGAACATTTCTCATACAGCTTCTATTAAAGTGATAGATTAAATTGTTGTATCTAAAATATTTAGAGTTATAATATGTTCAAGGATTGTTAAGAAGAATTGGTTTTAAATCCTAAATAATATCATTCTAAGGCAATGATATATTAGCTTTTACAGAATTTGTTTTAATTTGTTGTTCAAAAGATGATTGCATTTCCTTTTGACTCTGTTACCCAAGTTTAAGGCACTAGTCTAAGTATGAATGTTGGTTACATATCCACGGTCATTCTATTCAAAACAATTTCAAGTTATGTTGTAATTTATTCCTTAAATTTTATGTATGTTATTGGAGCCAACAATGCAAAAGTTCCAAAGAATCTAGCCAATTAAGTCTGTTTTGTTTGTAATTCTTGGCATATTTCTTGATAATATTTCTGTTTAAACAATATCCTAGTGTGAATTGTGTATAGTTTCCTTTGATATTGTAAGGATCACCCTCCTAGGTCTTGCAAAACCTAAAGTGCAGAAGAGAAAATTGTAGAATCAATCTCCTTTTCGTTGGCCAAACTCTTGAAATCTTTGAGCATAAGAATTGGATATTCTTTAGATAATTTCAAGAATCACTTGGAACTTAAAAAAAACCAACGGATTCAAAAATAATTATTAAAAAGAAGAAGAAAAAAATATAAATTTTTAAAAATAAATTATTACAGTGAATATAGAAATGTATTGTTTCACTTACCTTAGAAAATCTAATTTTGAGAATGATTTGAATGTGTCCAAGAATATGCAGCATTTGTAGAATAAGGTTGATGACTGAAAAGTACAAGGTGTCCAAAATATATGTGAATAACATATCTTAACCAATAAAACAAAATTTGACTTGGACAACATTGCTAGGCCCCACTTCTTCAATGGCCCCTATGAGGATGTTCAACCATTGTGCATCTTTCATCTGCCCTACACAATCCATGAATTTCACAAATCCCCTTTAAGGGACATTGTAATTATATTGATCAATGGCCAATTTTCAGCATCCTTCCGACCATCGGAAATGATGGACACCCTTATCTTGACCCACAAATCCATAATAAGTTTCAATGAATCTTCTACAAGTTTCACCTCCTTCGCCATTAAATTTCTTTGCACCTTCTCATTACCCAAGACCTTGCATCCTTTTGGAACCTCATTAATTCTCTTCAACATTTTTTTCCAATATAGTGAACAAACAACACTAAAAAACCAAACCATTTATGTAGATGCAACTTGCAATGTGTTGATTAACAATGTCTTGAGATTTTTTTGAAATTCCTTTGCAATGGTCATTTCATTCTCTAATGTGAAACAAGCTATTCTTGATGCATAGCAAAAAATTAGCTCTCTTCAACAAATTTACAAATAGATGGGGGGAACGGCGGTCTCGTTGCTCGAAATCCTTACTTGGCAAAGGATAACTTGTTCTATGGGCAACTGCTTCTTCTACTTATTCTTGCTCTCTAATAAATTTGACCAATCTAAATGTTAGCATGGGTATACCCTTCTTGCCTAGGCAAGTTTTAATGTCTATTATAGGAATACCTCACAAATGGGCTTTCACTTGACTATATGAGTCTGTATACTTTGCATTACACCCATTACAAAGCCAAACATATCCCCCACCACCTAAAACAAGTTGTATCATGTGAACATACTTTCACAACGATGAATTTGAGTTTGTTTTGAGGAGGGGTTGGCCCACGAAGCTAATGTTGGCTACCATTGCAATCCTTACAACAAATGTGGAAAAAAAAGCATTCCAAACAAGTGAAAATAGAAAAGTTTATATATTCTAACTCATTTAATATTTTAAATGTTGAAGAATGAAAATAAAACAAGAGAGTTTGTTTATAAAAAAACAATGGAGAAAAAAAAAAACTTCCCTTTCAAAAATCTTCCTCTATGATCTCCTTGGTGGGGAATAGGCTCTTGCACATGTATAGTAATAGCAATCCAAAGACTTTGAAACCCTCAATGATTAATCTTCAGCTCTATTTGTGTAATGACAAAACAAGCATGAAAGTTAAGCAAGTATATTTGGCATGTTTTTGTTGCATTCAAAATGAGGTGAAATGAATATGTTTTAGTGTCTATGTTACCAAGTTCTCGCAACCCCCTCCTTGCCCCCGCCCCCATACTCGTATTGATCTGGTCTAGGGCCGGTATGCCACTAGGTTCACCCAAAGTCCCACATAGGCACCCCAAGCAAACCCGGGCTGAACCCAAGGGGGTCCAAGGGACGCACAAAGAAAAAAAAAACATTTTTTAAAAACATTTTTAGAAAAAAGTTCCAAACCCGCAGACCCCCACAACATTGCATAGCCTTTTCCTACTCTAATCTTTATTTAGCTTTAGGATATTACTGAGGATCAAAAGAATACTGCAAATCAGCCATCAAAGAGAATTTTACTATTTTAGCTTATTTACCTCTTTTAAGTCTTCCTTCCAACCTTATATCAAGCAATTCATCCCAATGAACATCATTATTAGTGTTTTACCACCATTTAGGTCTCTTCTTTTGTTTCACTTGCTGAATCAGCATCATCATCTTGCTGATTTTCATATTGTGCAGCAATTCTATTCAAATCTGCATCATCATCTGGCTGATTTCCATAATTTGCAGCAGCATTGGGGCTTGTAATTTAATGGGACCTCTTCCCCTCTTCACACCATACCTAATTTCCTAGCCAGTTTTTTCCAGGTTTTCAGTAATTTTCAGATCTGATTTCTGCTCTATCATTGCCTGAAACAACCTTGCATTTTCATCTACTACCACATCAAAACTATAGCATGCTTTGTTAGAGTCAATGTCAACCAACTTATATGCTTTGTGATTATTGCTATAGCCTATCAATTAATATCCTATCATGGAATTGTTTGTCTTGTCTTACACCTCATATTAAACATAGTTATGCCATGTAAGCAATCACTTTCCAGGAAATAAATCAGTCCTTGTATCCTTTGCAAAATTATCTTTCTCACCACAAATTTTACTGCTCAGCATGTTCTTTGCTGATCTTTTATGAAACAATCAGATCTAAAAGTTAGTCTTGGTTCTGCTGAGATGGTGACAATATAGCGAAGTATAGACCTAAGGGAGTTCATTTGGTTGTCTTATAAAGTTACAAATCCTAGAAAACATTCATCTGGACATCAATCAAAAAAGTTGCAATGCATTAGATAGAGGGGAAGCAAGGGAATAAAGGAAGATCACCTGTTTACATCCATCTGTACCAGCTACGAAAACTTTTCTTCCTTGTATGCCAAGAGTATCTGCAAAGCAATAGGTAATTACCAGTCAAACCGATCTCTATGTAAAGTGAATTTAGCGTCTTCATTTGTTTACAGCCCAAGCTGTGTTGACATATGTAAGAGAAGTACATGTATCAAAGGGTGTGTCACTCAAGATCACAGTGTGTGCTTCCAAATTCTAATGAAATTGCTCTAATTTGAATGAACAAAAGTGATAATAAAGCTATAAGAAGATAGCCTATTACTATTTAGTACCAGCATCATCACTAATCATAGAAAGATGCATCTATTACTGGAAGGTGTCTGTTTCTGCTTTCAAAAACAATCAGAAGTGAAATTTCTCTTAATATGACTTCCATTAATGTAGACACGTGACAAGCCCTATAGTATGACTGACCTGTGAATTCAATATTGGCATGGGCTAATTTTAAAGGAAAAATTCAATGTTAGGAGGTGGAAGTTTGATAGCAGAGATGAACAAACAGATATCACAAGGAATGACTATGATTTCATATGATCTACTCACATCATATGCCCATATTCTGGCCTTTATCTCTCTCTATATGTAGACACACACACAAACACAAGGCATTATGGGTAATGCAAAGGCATTCACAGTTTTAAGATTCAGCTATGCTTGAAAAATTGTTGAGTGACTGCAGGTAATGTCTGACTTTATTCAATGGCATCTTTAGGGACCATGTGATGCTTGCAACCTAGCAGTAAGAACCATTTGAACATCCCATTCTGCAAGTGGGCAGATTGGTATTTTGCCAAGATTTTCCAGTATAATAATGGCAAAGTAAGGGATTTTTAAATTTTCAGTAGAGGGATCTTTGGAACCATGAGAAGCAACAGTGGCAGAATTCTAATTATGCCCAAATGTTGGTTATAACAGAAAAACGCCCATTTAAAGATCTAGGTAAGATAAATAACAAAGAGCTGTATTTTATGAAAGGAACTCCAAGCACATTGTTCAATTTTGAGATACTGAAAATGGCATGGTGGGAAACCCTTCTATATTTATTTTTCAAAAGACCTCTATGACTTAGTAAGAGACAAGCTTGATCTTGCGAAATGTTTGAATCATAGTTTGAATGTAATGTCCCATGCAAGAAAGGTTGAACCCTAGCAGATGTAGCCCATCGTGCTAGCAAGTGTGTACCTGATAACCAGATGGTGGGACTCCATGGCCACATGTCCACTGTGCTCGTGGCTTCTATGCCTTCACCTCTGAGGCTGGTGAGATGCAAACCTCACCCTTAACACCCTAGGTAGCCACCCTCAGTACTAGGCCGGTCTTTTGGTGTAGTGGTTGGGCTTCTGTGGTATCAAAGCCAAGGTCTTGAGGTCAAGCCCCACGGAGCATGGTGAGCTATAATGTCTCGTGCATGAAGGGTTCAACCCCGGCGGATGTAACTCATCGTGCTTGCAAGTGTGTACCTAATAACCAGATGGTGGGGCTCCACGGCCACATGTTCACTATGCTCGTGACTTCTATGCCTTCACCTCCAAGGTTGGTGAGACGCAAACCTCACCCTTAACACCCTAGGTAGCCGCCCTCACTACTAGGTCGGTCTTCTGGTCTAGTGGTTGGGCCTTTGGTTTATCCTTTCACGCACAAGACATTACATTGAAAACTTGGACAACAAAGGCCCAACCACTACACCAAAAGACCGGCCTAGTGGTTGATGAGCACACAACTATATTGAGAGGAAGGTGCCGAGGGGGGGGGGAGTGAATCAGTATAACACAACTTTTACCAATTTGAAACTTTATCAATCACAATAACAACTATGCAAGAATATAACAATAAGAACAAGTTGACAACAAGATTTTATGAGGAAACCCTTACGGGAGAAAACCATGGTACAAATAATGTACTTTATATTTATATAAGTTTACAATGATTGTAGGCACCAACATCTTAATCTGTTTTGTAGGCACCAACCTACAAGGAGCACCAACTCCCTCTTCCAAGGCACCAACCTTGGCTAACAAGAGGCACAAACCTCTTATGATAAACTGAAAATTTGAATTATGCTTTTTACTTCACTCCAATCCTTTCTTTGTGATGTATGTTATTCTTTTATGCTCACACAAAAGATATATTTCTGCACTTCTATTCACATAATCATTCTCACACACTCTCTTGCAAATCTGATTTGAATCTCCTATATATATTCTGATCAGGAATTGCAACATTTGATTTTAAGAACATGTCCCTTGAATCGTACCATTTAAGATCTCTGATTTATTGTTTTTCTTCTCAAGGATAATCACACCTATTTCAATAATTTATTTTTCCTTAAGAAAAATATTAAGTTACATTGTACCACTTCAGAATTTATTCGCACTCCTTCAATAAGTTATTTAATTTCCTTAGATGAACTTGAGTTTGCATAGATATGTCGCACCTCTTCACTTAATTGTCTTTTACTAAACAAATCTTTATTAAATCTTAAGTCTTTTAGAAACATGGATCGCACCATTTCATATCTCCTTTATGTGATATTTTTGTTTGCATTAGAAACTTTAATCGCACCTTTTTATTATCGTCCTTTTCTGTATTTCATCTTATTCTATTTGCTTTTTACTTTTGTCTCATTCATGTCCAACACTCCTTATAGTCTTTAATTTCTGAACTGCTGTTCTTTGTTTCCTTTTTTTTGTCTTATCTAAGTTTTGTCTTATAGAATTTTTGTTTTATCTTTCTTTTTAAATTTGTAAAAGACTGTTCATTGATTAATCTGATCCAGAAATATATTCTCACATCTGATCTGAATTTTTTTATTCTAAATCTGTTCTTGAAACTTTATCTTCAGACTTTTACATCGATCATATAATGTTTCTTCTTCCAGATTACACATTGTACAAACATATTAATATCTTTTGTTGAATGTTCTTTATGTACATTCCATGTTCTCTACAAATGGATCTTCATTCTTCCACAAATGGATCTCTTCATTGGCTGTTGTATATAATGATCTATTACATTCCCTTAATTTGAAATCAATGACAATTTCCAACAGTGGTGAGGGAAGCTATCCAGAGTGTTAAGGGTGAGGTTTGCATCCCACCAGCTTCGGAGGTGAAGGCATAGAAGCCACAAGCATAGTGGACATGTGGCCATGGAGCCCCACCATCTGGTTATCGGGTACACGCCTACCAGCACGACGGGTTACATCCGTCAGGATTTAGCCTTTCACGCACGGGACATTACAACCCACCATGCTCTGCGGGGGTCGACCTTGAGACCTTGGCTCTAATACCACAAAGGCCCAACCACTACACCAAAAAATCGACCTAGTAGTGAGGGTGGCTACCTATGGTGTTAAAGGTAAGGTTTGTGTCTCACCAGCCTTGGAGGTGAAGGCATAGAAGCCATGAGCACAGTGGACACATGGCCATGGAGCCCCACCATCTAGTTATCACATACACGCTTGCCAACACAACGAATTACATCTGTCGAGGTTCAGCCTTTCACGCACGAGACATTACATTGAAAACTTGGACCACATAAAAGAATAAACTAATACATTTAGAGAACACATACATCAATTTTGATCATCAATTCATCATAATTCAAATATTATATATGTGATTGTTTCATACGACCCTCAAATCAATAAATGATAGTTCCACAAAGTCTCAAAATAGGGGGGCCAAGGGCTTGGATTTGGGGACATGGGGACAGCAACAAGCAAGGTTTGGGGACAATGACAAGAAGGGTTCTGCGGCACCAAATTCAGACATTCAAGACGACACAGATCTTCATGGAACATGCCATCTTTCATAATTTTATCACCAACTTTTCTCCAACGCCAAGTCCTCACCATTTTTGACCAATCTTCATTCTTTTAATGCCTTCTCACAGCATGCTTGTCATGTGGATATTGAAGACTGTCATGTCCCTGACATCTTAACATAATGAGCATTGGAATAAGTAAATAAGATAAAAATAAAATACATATTAAAATTCTAAATATTAGTAATTTAATTATAATTCTCACAAGATAATATTATAATTAAATTATCAAATGCAATATTATAAATACTAAAATATAAAACAATTTAAATAATGTAATCATAATAATTGATAAAATTAATATAAAATACACATATGAAGTATAAAAATTAACAATATAATAATATTATAATTATAACAATATAACACTGAATATTAAATGTATACATCAAAATAAGAGAACATTGATATAAAACACAAATCATAAAATAATATTATAATCATGGCTATAAATACTAGAATATTAAATTTAGGCATTATTATTATGATCCGTGATAATAATAAATACATCCTAACAAGAAACAATTAATGTAAAATATATCTTGTAAATTCTAAGCAGCAACTACATATTATAAAGAGATTAATATCCATAAAAGAAATTGTCCAAAACAAAGAATACAAAAGCAGCGATCCTATGTAAAAAGATAGCAAATAAAATATTGAGTATTAAGTGCAGCGATATAATACAAGAATAGGTAGCGATTACTTTTAAAAGTAGAAATCATTTGTTAACAAAAGATTATTCAAATGGTTGTCTCTATTCAAAGGGATCGCATCTCTTCATTGAAATATAAAGATATATATTGGCAGATGTAAATTAACATATGGGGGGAAGTCAAGAATGTAGAGAAGAAAAAAGAATGGGGATTTGGGAAAGATAGAAGAAAACAATAAATAATTTATCTCTAAAAATATATTTCTGAGCATAGCTATAGATATAATCAGCAAGTGGGATAAAAAGAAAGGCATTCAGAAATGAATAACAGAATTGAATAAAGGGAAGATATCCTCTAAAAAAAATCTGATCATCGTTGGCTGGGGAAATAAGAGAATTCTGCAGTTTGTGATATCTTGTCATATATAAGATTGTGGCTATGAAAATTAAGAAAGCTTCAGCAGATAAGTATTTTCTGTATTCAAATAATTAATTTAGTAAGTGTATGAAGGGTGTGGATAGGGACTATAGCAAGTATTCTTCAAGATGATAAATATTTTATGTACTTAGCAAATGAGATTTAAATTATTATGAATTCAGGTATGAATGATAGTCAGATATATTAGGAATCAAAATAACAGTTAATGATTAGTAAATATATTTAAATATATTATGGTTGATAAGTACATTATTGATGGTTGATAAACACAATCTATACATCATGATCTTTATCTAGCTGATGTTATTTATTAATGTTATTTTGGAGTAATAAGACTATGCAGACTACCATTTATTATTGTAACTTTTCTAATATGTCATCTTGAATTATATAACTAATAATGTTAATTATGATATTTAATATAGAATTACTCATGCTCAATCCCGATGTGCAATATGGAGTACTAATATTCCACTTGTCAGACTATTTCAGTGACGGATCTCTGACTTGTTTGCCAGGACTAAATCAACTCAAGATGATACACTCAGATTTGGGAAGAAAGAAGAATAAGAGAACAAGAAGCAATAGGAGAAGGATTCAGAAATAAATCTGCATCTGGGAAATGCAGCAACAGTAGTGATTCATGTATTTAGTCACAAGAACTTATATACGTATAAATATATAAGCTGATATAAAGAAAAGGAGAAAAAGAATATAGTCTTGAACACTAAACCATCATAAAGGATATCTTCAGAAAATCAAGGCAAGAATTATGGTTATTCCGAAAAGGGACATTACAAAGACTTCTTCCGATGGGTGAAATTAGACCATAGAATGTCAAAAAAATACAGTGAAATGGTGAAAGTTGTGGGGGCTCTGTTTTAACCATTTTCCAAGCAAGTCTACATCAATAATTCATGAGTCTCACTTGAAAACCCAGTTGAGTCGCAGGGAAAACTTTTTGTGTACTTGGCCTGACACGGTGCACAAGTCATATTGATTGGGCACGGTGAGCTGAAAAAATCACGAGTCAAGTGAGTCAGCCAAGTATCACCAATTTTTCCATCTATGGTTTGAATAAATGATCTCAAATATGAACTCATATGGTACATTATTGATCAAAAGTGCAACTAACAACTCCATCTCTTCTTTTTAAGTTTTATATCCTACAATAATTCCATCAGCAACAACTTAAAACAGCAGGGAAAATAAAGTAGATACCTAACAAGAAGACTCCCAAATGGTACGGCCATTAATGGAGGGTACAATCAGCAGGTAAGGCACTAGTACAACCTACAAAAAACCCTTCAAAATCACCCTACAAAGTACTCCAAATCAACTGAGATATTCAAGCAATTAGCATGTGATCCCTTGCAAATTAGAACTCATCAAAACGTCCATTCTTGCAACAACCAAAACTAAAATTTCACTTGCAGATGCAGCTATAACTTCTAGATGAAGCCACCAAGAGCAGCTAGGGGGATTTTTGTCCCTGAAACCAGTATTTTCAAGAGGGTTTTTGTCCTCAAGAAAATCAAAGATGAATACAAGTTCTCCCAAATGCAAAAGCAAAAATCATATCATGTCTAACCTCAACAATGAGCTCACAACCTCTTTTTATAACATTTTGGAGGAAATAAAATAATAATTTTCCCCTATTCCTCCAAAAGCTCTTTTATAAATTAAATAATAATTCATTATGTTAGCAAAGACCCCCTTGTTCCTAGCCGTCCCCTCTGAAGGCACAACTTAAAACACTTTTTAATAAATAATTATACCTTAGTTGTTTTTTTAAATCATCCTCCTTAAGACAACTTAAGTTATAATTATTTAATAAATTAATAAATCACCCATGATGCAATAAGCATCAAAATGAACTAAATATGAACTTCTGACCACACCATAATGTTTCTGAGGACTTATGATGATGGATTGAAGTAACTTAGGAACCATCTAAAAATAACATCTCTCCAAGAAGTTTGGAGAGCTCCCAAAAGGACCGAATCACAATCTGAAAGCATCATGAGGCTTACCAAGACCATTTGAACTCACTGCCATGAACAAAACCATTGGTTGATCAATCCTATGCTCTCCAAGAAAGTTGGAGTTCTCCCTTGTTCTCCAATTAACCTACAGGAAAATTCAAAAAATAGGCTAATTTTCTCAAACTGATTATGCTTGAGAAGGGGACATTATAGTGCCACCCCTCCAATAGTGCCATGTCTCATCATACACCAATCAATTAGATGGTCAGTTTCCATTATGAGAGTAGCTTGGGATGAGCATGAATAAGGATTCTCTCCTAGATTTGGCTTGCAATAACATGATTACTTGGTGGGCAGTGGACATCTTAGCTACTAACATCAACTATCTCTTGAGTAACATGATCTCAACATAACAAACATAGTCCTAAATGCAAAAACTTAAAAATCATTTCATAGTAAATCAGATTTCTTGTGCCCATCAAATTTCAAATTTCTTTAGAAATATTTTAAAATTTGATTCCCTCCTTTCTCTGCTAGTAGGTGTGGCTTCAAGCAATGAAATAAATAACAAATTTGATCTCCTTAGTGTTAGGCAAGGTATCTCACCCTTGCATCCTAATATGAAGAACAAAAAAATGTGATTTTTAGGCTATAGAACACAAAAATGCAATTCTCAAAGCTCTAGAGGTCAATTTAATTGAATCATTAAGAGGCAATGAATTAATTTTATTATGAAGTGGCAATCAATATGTACAAGAGGATTATTAGTTTCAAAGAGAAAAATGATTAACCACCCAAACACTTCTATATGTTATAATAATAATGTTTGACTATTATTATTAACATATTCATCACAATGATATAATATTGTAATGTTATAATATTATTATATTTTAATACTCCAACAATCCCCCCTTATTACATAGTTTGCTCAAGAGAACAAATCAAGAAAATTTGAAAAGCTTTGAACTTCACTCATAGAAAAGATTTGGTAATGCAACGCCCCCATTTTAGCCATACGCTCTTTTGTGTCTGATAGCCTATTTTCAGAAGCCCGTAGGCTAGTCTGAAGTTGAAATTAGAGTTTCCACTTTTAAAAGAGGTTTTGAAGGCTTGCATGTGAGAGTTTTTGATGCATGTCTGGTGGAGCTTTCTGGCTTTTTGGAGAACTTCAGGATGAGATAACATGCATGACGAGATAATGACTTGCATTTTTGGTTGATTCCTTGGCAGTTTTGGAGGCTTGCATATTGGAGTTTTGTAGTTTCGATT
Source organism: Sequoia sempervirens (assembly GCA_007258455.2). NCBI lineage: Eukaryota > Viridiplantae > Streptophyta > Pinopsida > Cupressales > Cupressaceae > Sequoia > Sequoia sempervirens. Next base: position 51,840 of record VDFB02346319.1, read on the forward strand.
CTAGATTCCTATTGGGTTTTCTGAGAGCTTCGCAGTGATGTGACATGCAACTAAAACAAAGGACTTTTTAGGACTTACTATTTTTAGTAAGTTACAACGGCTGCCCAGTTTGTGCTCAAAATGAGTTTGGAACAACTTACTATTTTTAGCAGTATGCTATTTTTAGTAATTACTATGTTATTTTTAGCAGCAGTTCGGTAGTTCAGTGCAGTGGCTATTTCTGGCAAGTCAATTTATTTAGTTTGGTCTCTAGCATTTGAGGTGATTATTTTGGTAGGTTTGATACTTGGTGAAAATAACATTTTTAGTGAATTTTGGCTAACGCTTGGATGAAATAATGCTAACTAGGAAATATTTTGAAAGGAGCTAAAGTGGACGACTTTGGAGAATAGTATAAAATATTTCACTTTTTTGCTTGGACGCCTAGATGAAGAAATAAGTGAGTTTATTAAAGTATTCCACTTATTAACTTGGGACCCCTATCTTATGTTATTTTTGCATTTTTTATAAAGTTAACTCCCTCATGTGCCTTGGAGTATTTTTGAAAAAAGGCAAATGAAATTTGGAAAAGGTGGAAGAGAATCTCATTTGGGCGCCCTAATTGGAGGGAAAAAGTGGATTTGAAAATGGAGAAGAGAAGTTATAAATATCAGACTTGGCCTTCATTTGGGGTATCCATTGTTGCTTATTGTATTGTTATGTTGCTGAAATATTTTCAAACCTTGCTTCGAGGAATGCATACCTCCTAGTTTCTTCTTCCGGTCTTCATGCTTGAGAGATAGTACCTAGCTAGATATACTAAAGATTGTGCTTCACTTAGGAGTGCAGATTGAGCATCACAGTTGAAGTTTTGAAGATTTTGTTGTTTACAACTTGCTGGTTTTGACTATGGCTAAAGCATATTTTCATTTGCAAATCACTGTATGAGTTTTATTTCATTCTGGGTACTTGCTCTATCTTCTTCTCTACTCTAGGCGCCACTCCTAGCAAGTTTTCAAATTTTTTTGAGGTGATTTGGATTTTATCTTGCTGGTCGACCTTCTCTAGAGGGTTGTACTTTCTCATTTGGTGCATTGGGAAGCATGATAAATCATTTTGGGAAGTTTGCTAATGTTTGGTGGCTTGAGCTTGGTCGCCCATCTCCTTGCAGCTGTTTGCACTTGATTTCATGTCATTCGGAGGAGTCTTCATCAAGTTATGAGCATTTTTGGTTTGTTTTTGACTCGCTAGTTTGAGTTTTCAGTTTATGGCAATATTATATCAGACATGATATTTCAGTCATTTTGGCTATATTTCTTATGCTGGTTAGCTTGTACTTGTTTGGAGTTCATTTCCTGACATATTGGAGCTTATTGGATACCTAACTCTCATTGTAACTTGCAAATTATATCATATTGTAAGGCTGATATCAGTAGTACTAATTCAGTCATCTTATTTCTGCAATTTTACTTTTGTATTTCCCACTCATAGTGGAAGGGACAGGCCTCGCCATCCATGCTCTTTACTTGTAATTCCCACTCTTAGTGGAAAGGATTGGCCTCACCATCCATTTACTTTTTGTACTGCTCGCTAAGCAAAAGGAAGGGGTCGGCAAGCTACCCATTACTTTACTTTTCATGTACTTGCATTCTTCATCATGTTGATTGGCTGAGCCATCAATCCACTCCCGCTAACTAAGTGGTTGAGTTGCATAGTTTACATTTCCAGCATTGTACTTTCATTCAGTTTGTTACTTATGATCCCCAGCACCATATGATATCACCTCACCCAACTTGGGTCTTGAGTGAACATTCTTGGCATAGGGTTACTTTCATCAGCAGATTTGATTATGCTAAGACTAACGGGTGAAGATTGATGTGTTAAAAATTAAAAAAAAATATAAGGGGGTCATTACAGTGGTATCAGAGCCATGATCCTGCCATCCTGTGAAAAAGACAGAGTTTAATTGACAGATGAGTGACAGAGAAATCAGATTCTACACCAAAGGTCAGAACTGAGTTCAGTATCAGCTTTCAGAAATTCCGAAGTTGTTGCATTTTTTGAAGTTCAAGAACCATGAGTAGTCAGATTTGATTATGGCTTCTGAAGAAGAAAGAAGTTGGGTAACGTCACTGTTCATCGCAGGAACAAGACTCAATGAAGAATGTCAGACAAGAGGTCAAGAAGTGAGCATCTTATCTAAGTTGGAACATTGTTTGAGCCAAGTCCAACAATCACCTACTGACTTGTTGAACAAGGCAATATCTCCTACAATAACCTATTTGATTCATCCTTATTGGATAGGGCATCCAAATGAAGGAATCAATTTGTTGGTTACTTCATGCTTTAGTGAAGTTATGAGGATAGTAGCACCTTTGATGCCTTATGATGATGAAATTATGAAGAAGATTCTTTATAGGATTGTAGAAAGTTTCCAAGATCTTGATGAAACCGGTAGCAATCAATTTCCCAGAAGAGTTGCTATCTTGAAGACATTTTTAGTTCTTAGAACAAGTAACCTACTATTGGACTTGGAAATGCAAGATCAGATTTATCACTTGTTTCACTACCTCTTCATATCCACTTGGAGTGAACAAGAAGAGAATGTTGTTGCAGCTGTAAAGAATTTTTTTGTTCTCACTATTAAAGAGGCTGATGAAATTCCACTAGATGTCCAATCTCTCCTCTTGTACGCAAATGAATGTGAAGAAAAGGTTTCTCCTATTGTTAATATGTTGATCAAAGAATTGTTTAATCAATGTGAGGAGAAATTGAAGCCACTTTTGCAGAAGATAGTGCAAGATGAAGGAAATACTAGTGGTGTTATAGAACCAGCTTATGACCGTTACTTTAGTGATGATGTTGATGATGATTCCAATGAGTTCATGCAAGATCATGTTGAAGACTTGGTGATGAAGGATTTTCCTCTTGTTGTTGTCCCAACTTCCCAAGAATTTCCACATGAAGAAATCAGTGACATACTTACTCATGATGGTTTCATAAAAGATAAAAATGATGAAGTATTCAAAGCAGCTAGCTTTGATGATCCTTTATTCCAATACAATGATAGTGGCATGGGTGGTATTGGGTTTGTTTATCAAAGTAAGCCTGTGGAAGGAGCTACTAATGAAGATATCAGTTTAAGTGAAATGAGGAGTGACTTATTCAAAGAGTCAACACTTCAAGAGGAGCACAATAAGCATCTTCATGTTGCTCATTACAATCAACCCTTTAGCATTTGGGATTCGGGTGTGATGGCATCAAGATATGACAAAGAACTATTGTGGGACAAATTTCCCTTTGATCCTGATGAAGAACAAAAATCAAATTGCTTTGATAAAGAAGCTTGCTTGGTTAAGCTACATGATGATCCCTTTAAGTTGGATGCAATCGCTAAGGAGAAGTATGTTGCTTCAAGAACAGCGTTCAATGATTCTTTGTGTGAGTTGGGAGCTGCCATAACCTTTGATCAAGGAGATAGTGAGGAGGAAGGAGAGCTAGAAGACCATTTGGCTCTAGAAGGTGGAAAGTTTACAGAGGTTCTCGAACACAAATCAGATTTACCTATTCAAAAAGCTGATTGCAAACAAAGGGTCGAAGAAATTGTGGAGGATGATTCTCTTCTTCGTATTGAGCAATCTCAGCAAGTTGGTGTTGGAAGACAAGAATATTGGAGCAGCTACGAGGGCAGCAAAGACACAAAACAAAGTTCTGATTTTGAAAAACAGCCTACCAGCAATACACCATCTTTACATATTCTTGAGTGGGAAGATCAATTCCGAGAGTCCTTTGAAAGGGAAGTGCGAGTTCTATCCCAATTTGATCACAAACATAGCTTCGTTGAAGTGCTTTACTGGAAGGCTCAGCTTGAAGAGAGACGAAGAGGAGTTAAGGATGAAGTTGCTCTTCCCAACTTGCAACTTAGCAAAGACTCTTTGGAGACATTGAAGTCAGAGTACGTGCACTTGATTGAAGATCAAGATAATGCCATTGAAATTGCAAAGAAGACTATTTGTGCTTTCCAAGAGAAGGAGAGAAAGGTTGATGAGCTCACTCTGGAGCTCAAACCAACAAAGGACATGTTAGAAGATACTCAGTTGGCTTTAACGGAGGTAGAAGACCAGTTTGCTGACTTCAAACTTTTCAAGGAGCAAGAGAGTGCACAAAAAGCTGAAGAAATCAAACAAGTGATTGGAGAGCTTGATAGTCTTCAAGAGGAGTTTGATGTAATGACCCTGCTCAAATCTGACCTCAAAATGCTGAAGATAAGCTCAAAGAATTTCATCAAACACTTCTGATGCAAACTTCCAGCTTGCTGGTTTATGTGATCAAACTAATTGTATGCTTTATAAACGTTGAAGGAAGACTTCAAATGATTACAATTCAACACTACAATGATTATAGTATCAACTATATGAATTAATGATTCACTCTAATCAGTTACAATACACAAAAAATGATTTCTACATGCAAATTAATCACCTACGGCCAAGTGACATTATGTCAAACAATTGACATACAATCTACTTGGGAACTATTCAAATGATCAGTACATGGAATATGAGACTCCAAATCTTGACTCCTCTATTGAAATGCAATTCCAACATATGTGACAATGTAATCATGCCAAGACTCTTGGCTTGCAATGTAAATCTTTTACCATTCCCAAATCTGATTACAAATATCATCTACAACAGTTCTATAAAATGCACCTATATGTCCATGAAAAAAGCATGTAATTACAAAGGAACCTGATTTGTGGAACCACCTAGTGCTGGAGATGAACTTGCAATCAATATTACATCCAATGGTGCCTTTTTGGAGACCAATCAACTCCTGGACCAGTCGCCCCTGTAGCTGACAGAGTGGCAAGTATTAGATTATTTCCAGCTCCAGATAACCTCTAATATGGTCATCCTACCCCCTTGAGTCAAGCGCCACCTTCCCACATTGAAATCGAACTTTATTGAAGCTTCTTTTTGCAAAATCGAGTTTACACACCCAGCCGTCCCTGTGCAGGTCTGATTTTAATTTAAAATTAATTGGCACCCAACACAAGCCTGCTCAAGCATCAAATACCATCAATATACTCCCATGGAGTGGGCGTACCAAGTCTTGGTGAGAATTGATGCACCTATGAAGCTCCACAAGCAAAAACAAGCCTCCAATGGTGTCCCAGCTGTGACAAATGATAGCTATAATCTCCAAAGCAAATACCAATTGATATCATGCAAAATCGCAGCTCTAATATGCAGAGTTATGTGACTGAAATATTATATCAGAAATTCTGGAAATGAAGAATGTTGCAAGTCAAACCCTAGTATAGCCAAAAGATGAAGACTTGATCACCAAAATGTCTCCAACAATTCATTCAAATCGAACCATACAAAAACTTGGCCAAAGGCCACAAAGTTTTTCCACTGAAGCACAAATAGAAAGTCTAAAGTGACTCCCTCCAGCTGCAATAATTCAAGTGATATTTCACACCCTCAAAATTGCTATCAATAGGAAGTTTTTGTTTCCTATGATAAGAAGCTATCTGCAGAAACCCTAGGCTCCACAAGATGAAATGACCAACATCAACAACAACATCAAATCTGGATGATGCGACAATGGTTGGCCTCTCCTATTTATTCTTTTTCACCAAGAGGTCGGCCCACAATCTAGAAGCTTCCAGAATATTATTTTATTTTTTATTTTACTTAAGTGACTTTTTATGATATAATATTTTATTCAAGTCACTTTATTAAATTAATTAAATATAAAGTTACTTTTTAATTTTCATTTATTTGATAACTTTATAAATAATTAACTTAATAATCTAATTAAAATAATCAATTAAGCTATCCTTAAGAAATATCATTAATTTGGACAACTTAATTATTTAAATTAATTAGATTATTATGCGTCCAAAAATGGGGACATTACATTTGATCTAGAAAGTGTCACAAGAAAATCAGAAGTTGTAGATTTGGATCAACAAGATGAAAGGGATGACTTTCAAGTTCTTGACAATCCTCTCTTTGAAGGGGGTGTTGAGGAAAGTTATGAAAATCCTCTCTTTGCGATGGATGATAAAACTATACATGAGACTAAATATGGTTTCCAATGCACGGGTGATGTGATATCAAACCATGAGGAAATCTCTTTTGACACTAGTGTCGAAGGGGAAAATTCTAGCACTTCTTCCAGCAGTTGAATGACGATACATGAGTTGCATAATGAAGACTTTACTATTGTTCCTAGTCCATCCACCCTTCAGGAGATGGTAAATCAAGAATCGAGGAGGAATGGAGTCACTATTCTTGACTGGAAACAAAGAGTTGATTGGCACTCCGATGAAGAGTTTATTCATTATTTGATACGGATGCTTGTCAGATTCCTAACGAACTTTATGCTTGCACCATCTTCTTTAAGAGTAACTAATTTCAGAATGGAGTTTAATGAAGGGTTCATTGAATCTTTCCAGCAATTCTTGTCTCATGATTTTGAATTCAACTTTCTCAGTGAATTCAGATTTGTTGAATACTTTTTGGAGTTTCAAGAAGTGATGATTCAAATAAAATGTTTTGATCAAAGCGTTCTAGTCGGAGTAATTCTCCATCTACGGAATGGTTCCTCTTTACTTATGATTTGGGATCCCGGTATCAATTTGCATTTGATATGTGACAAGAAGGTATGTTGGAATGATAAGCCTCAAATTTTCAGTTCTCTAGGTGTTGTTACCTTCTTTATCGGCCATTTGATGATTATTTAAGATCTTCAATTGGAGATTTGGAGAGAAAAGTTGAGCCACAGATGGTTCTTTGCTATGATGAAATCTTCAGTGAGGTTGTTTTCAGCTGTAGATATGAGCAGAAATGATATTTTGGATGTTGATTTTCAGTTTAGCAACAGTTATTTATCTCCTTGGATGCTGATTTTCTTCAAATCAGATCTCAAGTTGACCCTTTAAGTCTTGTTTGGCAGCTGATGCATTCAATTTCAGACTTTCCAATCTTTCCAAAGATGGTTTATGGCCTCAAATGAGAAAAATGGTGGTTCGGATTGAGCAGATTCAGCCTTAGGATAGATATCATGCTCATTTTAGTGGCTATCTTGGTACATTTTCTTGTACAAATGTTTGGGGCAGCGAACCACTATTGGATTGGGTTTGGCATTTTGAGACTCTTGTTGTTGAGACCCTGTTTGATGCTTTGAGGAGTTATGCCGATGTTTTTGAGTTGATTAGATTATTCTTCTTTGTTCCCAGAATGGTTTTAGTCATTGACATTGTAGATGTTAACTCCTCAAAGTTTATTGGGCATGAGATGCTTGATTTTGATTCCAATCCTTCCATGTTTCTCCATTTGAATTTCAGGCACGTTAACTCTTTGAGGTTATAGCGAAGGGTAATGTCCCCATTTTAGCCATACACTCTTCTGTGTTTGATAGCCTATTTCTAGAAGCCCATAGGCTAGTCTAAAGCTGAAATTAGGGTTTCCAATTTTAAAGGAGGTTTTGAAGGCTTCCATGTGAGAGTTTCTAATGGATATTTGGTGTAGCTTTCTGGGTTTTTGGAGAGCTTCAAGATGAGGTAACATGCATGACGAGATAATGACTTGCATTTTTGGTTGATTCCTTGGTAGTTTTGGAGGCTTGCATGTTGGAGTTTTGCAGGTTGGATTCTAGATTCCTTCTGGGTTTTTTGAGAGCTTCGCAATGATGTGACATGCAACTGAAACAAAGGACTTTTTAGGACTTACAATTTTTAGTAAGTTACGACAGCTACCCGGTTTGTGCTCAAAATGAGTTTGGAACAACTTACTATTTTTAGCAATATGCTATTTTTAGTAAGTACTATTTTTGGCAGTGTATTTTTAGTAGTAGTTCGACAGTGCAGTGGCTATTTCTAGCAGTCAGTTTATTCAGTTTGGTCTCCAACATTTGAGGTGATTATTTTAAGGTTTGATATTTGGTGAAAATAACATTTTTAGTGAACTTTGGCTAAGGCTTGGATGAAATAATGCTAAGTGGAAAATATTTTGAAAAGAGCTAAAGTGGACGACTTTGGAGAATATTATAAAATATTTCACTTATTTGCTTGGACGCCTAGATGAAGAATTAAGTGAGTTTATTAAAGTATTCCACTTATTAACTTTGGAGTCCTATCTTATGTTATTTTTGCATTTTTTGTAAAGTTAACTCCCTCATGTGCCTTGGACGATTCTTGAAAAGAGGCAAATGAAAATTGGAAAAGGTGAAAGAGAATCTCATTTGGGCGCCCTAATTGGAGGGAAAAAGTGGATTTGAAAATGGAGAAGAGAAGTTATAAATATCAGACTTGGCCTTCATTTGGGGTATCCATTGTTGCTTATTGTACTGTTATGCTACTGAAATATTTTAAAAGCTTTCTTCGAGGAATGCATACCTCCTATTTTCTTCTTCCGGTCTTTGTGCTTGAGAGATAGTACCTAGTTGGATATACTCAAGACTGTGCTTCACTCAGGAGTGCAAATTGAGCATCACAATTGAAGTTTTGAAGATTTTGTTGTTTACAGGTTGCTGGTTTTGACTATGGCTGAAGCATATTTTCATTTGCAAATCACTGTATGAATTTTATTTCATTCTGGGTACTTGCTATATCTTCTTCTCTACCCTAGGTGCCACTCCTAGCAAGTTTTCAGATTTTTCTGAGGTGATTTGGATTTTATCTTGCTGGTCGACCTTCTCTAGAGGGTTGTACTTTCTCATTTGATGCATTGGGAAGCGTGATAAATCATTTTGGGTAGTTTGTTGATGTTTGGTGGCTTGAGCTTGGTCGCCCATCTCCTTGCAGCTGTTTGCACTTGATTTCATGTCATTCGGAGGAGTCTTCATCAAGTTATGAGCATTTTGGTTTGTTTCTGACTTGCTGGTTTGAGTTTTCAATTTGCTGAAATATTATATCAGACCTGATATTTCAGTCATTTTGGCTATATTTCTTATGATGGTTAGCTTGTACTTGTTTGCAGTTCATTTCTTGACATATTGGAGCTTATTGGATACCTAACTCTCATTGTAACTTGCAGATTATATCATATTGTAAGGCTGATATTAGTAGTACTGATTTAGTCATCTTATTTTTGCAATTTTACTTTTGTATTTCCCACTCATAGTGGAAGGGACAGGCCTCGCCATCCATGCTCTTTACTTGTAATTCCCACTCTTAGTGGAAGGGATTGGCCTCGTCGTCCATTTACTTTCTGTACTGCTCGTTGAGCAAGCAAAAGGGTCGCAAGTCGCCATTACTTTACTTTTCATGTACTTGCATTCTTCATCATGTTGATCGGCTGAGCCATCAATCCACACCTGTTGAATAAGTGGTCGAGTTGCATAATTTACATTTCCAGCATTGTCTTTTCATTCAATTTGTTACTTATGATCCCTGGCGCCATATGATATCACCTCACCCAACTTGGTCTTGAGGAACATTCTTGGCATATATACTTTCATCCTAAGTCACAGGATTCGCCGAATTTCAACCATGAGATTCGAAATTCGGCGAACTTCAAAGCAGGATTAAAAATTCGTTGAAATTCGCCTACATTTGTTTGATTAAAGGGCATAGGTTTTTTAAATAAAACATATTTAGAAAAACAGAGGTTTGGACTGTGACGGTGGATGGCCTTTGTCAATAACCAAACCCCAACTGTGAATATGCTTGCGGAAGCCCTATTCGACCACTTCCCGGCAATAATGTCGGCATTTCGAATTGTGGAAAGCCTGTGCGCGACGACGGTCTTCATCATTTGATCCAAGGCATCCTATATGGTCTTCTTAGACTTTGCGTCAAGCAGACGGGAGGTTATCAAAGTCGTCGACTCAGTATGCAGTCGACCTCTTTCTCCAACCACGTAGCTTCGACCAGGTCGCAGATATTCTTTATCATGTATTAAAGCTGATATAACATGATATTAAATTTGGGTTTAGGTTAAAAATATAATATTTTAAAATAAATTTGGGTTAAATTTAATATTTAATAATAAATAAATTAAACTTTTATTATATTATATTTATTATTTAATATATAATTTAATTAATTTATTATTATTTATATATCAATAATATTTAAATTTTAAATTATATTTTTATAACATATTTATTATTTATTTTGCTTTGTGTTTAGCTTTGTTAATATATTTAAACATATTAGTATATTAATATTATTTTACGTTTATTATTTATATTTTTTAAAAATAAAATTATATAAGGCGAATTTGATCCGAATTTTATACTTTTCGAATTTTTTCCTTGCCGAATTTCATTTTCATTGTTGCCGAATTCGAATTCGAATTCGAATCTTGTGACACTTTCATCAGCTGATTTGATTATGCTAACGCTAACAGGTGAAGATTGATGTGTTACAAATTGAAAAAAATATAAGGGGGTCATTATAGGTAATAGTATGGATCATCTCCATGCTGAATATCACTCTTTGAATGAAGCAGTTAAGAATGATATGACTTTCACAGAGTATTGAAGTATGAAAGCAAGAGGTAGACATAGGAGGAAAGGGAATGAAGAGAGGAAGGACATCCAACACCGATTAGGGGAGATCACGATCCCTAATTTTGATGGGACAAGTGATACATCAGCAAGGTCATGGTTGCAAAAGTTGGATACTTACTTCTCCCTAAACCCCATGCTTGGGGAGGAAGCTCTCAAGTTTGCTACTTTGCATTTGGAAGGAGTGGCCCATGAATCGTGGTATCATGGGATTGTGACTCAAGGGCATGATGCAATAACTTCCATAGAAGATTTCAATCAAAAGACTGGTTGAAAGGTTTGATAGGATAGACCCAAAAGTGCATTTCAGGAATCTGGCCCATTTGAAGCAAGAAGGCAAGGTGGAGGATTATGTATCAGAATTTCAAAACCTTGCTGTAATGGTGCCCAATGTGACAGATAGAAGGCTGATAGTGCTCTTCGTAGAAGGCTTAGCTAAACCTCTTAAAGGGTTACTCAAAGCCTTAAATCCTACAACCTTCCAAGAGGCCATCACAACAACCCTAAACTTAGAAGATTCAATGGCAAGGAACAGCTTCAGCAGTAAGAGGGAAGCCCTACCTTTGTAGACCAAAAAGCCTTTTCAAAGGAGTTCAACACCTCCTAGGATACCTATACCAAATCCCAAGCAATCTGCTATCAGTAGGAACGAACTAAGGAGAAGGAAGTTGTGTTTCACATGCAAGGAACCATGGCAGCCTGGGCATCGATGTTTAGGAAAAGGGAAAGTGCATTATATTGAGGTAGTCTCTGATAATGATAGGGAAAGTGAAAGGGCTGATTCTGAAAAGGAAACAAAAAAAATTGAGGTACCCGAGGGAAGCACACTTGCTGCACTTAGGGGAGAACCACGTTATAGTGCATTCCGCATAAAGGGGGTCTTGAAAGGGCAGTGAGTAATCATCCTTATTGACAACGGAGCCACCTATAATTATGGTAATAAAGAAGTGGTAAGGAGACTTGGTCTAAACACAATTCCAATTGAAGGTTTTGAAGTAAAGGTAGCTAGTGGAACCACTCTCTCTTGCACTTAGCATGTACCTCAAATAGAGTTGGCTATGGGGGAATATAAATTGAAAGATGACTTTTACGTAATTGACATGGACATGGAAGTGGTTTTGGGATGCCAATGGCTATATACAATTGACAAATATGAGACCAACCACCGAAAGATGGAGATATCTTTCTAACACAATGGAAAAAGGGTAGTACTACATGGGTTGACCAGCAAAGGAACCATGGAAATATCAGCTAAGAGGATGGAGAGAGTTTTCTGTAAAAAACAAGTAGCATGGGCAGTTGAATGCCTCATCACTAATACAAGTGCTGCTAAGAAAGGGGGTGCTACCAGTGTGCAGATTCAGTATATCTTAGACAAGCATAACAAAGAGTTCAAAGACATACCTCTAGGTCTACCTCCTAATATGGGTTTCCAGCACATTATTGAACATGAAGGGGCGGAAAAACCAGTGGTGATCACTCCACATCGCCATCCGAAGATTTATAAGGAAGAAATTGAAAAGGCGATCAAAGAAATGTTGGATATGGGGCATATAAGGCCTAGTTCTAGTCCTTTTGCATCTTTTGTAGTGCTGGTTAAGAAGAAAGATGCAACTATGAGGATGTGTATAGACTACCGAGCTCTCAATAAGAGAACCATTAAGAAACATTACCCAATACCACGAATTGATGAACTGATTGATGAGCTACATAGAGCTAGGTATTTTTCCAATATTGATTTGCATTCAGGATACCATCAAATCAAGCGAGCACTATGAATTCTTGGTGATGCCCTTTGGATTAACAAATGCTCCAGCAACCTTCCAATCATGTATGAATCAGGTATTTATTCTTCAATTGAGGAAGTTTGTTTTGGTCTTCTTCGAAGAAATCTTAGTTTACAACAAAAATTGGGAAGAGCATTTAAAACACTTGGATGAGGTGTTGAGTATCTTAGAACAACAGTCTTTTTATGCTAAAGCATCCAAATGTGAGTTTGGGTTGCAAGAGATCTTATATTTGGGCTTCAAAGTTAGTGAACATGGAGTAAGTGTAGATGAGGAGAAGATTTTGGAGCTTTGGTTGAGGTGTGAGGAAGGCTTTGCATCCATTGATCTGACTTTGGCCAACTGGAGATTTTGGACTGCCTTTGTCTTTGTCTTCGACAGGGTAAAGCCAATAATAAAGATATTAAGACAACCATCTCCCAGCTTGTTCATAATTGTGTCAAGAAGAGTATACCTAGCGCATGGGCCTATTGTAAGTTTGTTTCAAACTAGAAAACTTTCTGATTTTGCATGAAAACATTGGTGTATGTATCTTGGATTATTGAATGGAAAATATATGCTGGAAGTTCAATGCTTGGAAATCATTTGAAATCTATCAATCAAATTAGAGTTGTATTTGTTGGTAATTCATGAGATTTGGTTTTAACATTCTGAGAACTTCTAGGGAATCTGAGTTGATGTCTTAATTCTATTTTTTTTGAGAGAAAGTTGGATGAGATTTCGCTAGGCTTCTTTCAATCAAAGACACTATTTATACTAAATGTTGCAATTGTTGTTATGAAACATAACAAAAGAATGGCTTGTTATACAAAATCTTCTTTTATTGTATTTTACTCCAAAATAAAATATTTAAGTGCAAAAAATAAAATAATATAGTTTCTTTTTTGTTTACTTTAAAATATATTATTTGCACTTTCTTCTTATAATTTCAACTTTAGAAAACTGAAAAGAATTTTAAATATAATTTTTTTTTAACTCTTTTCAAAAAATCTAAAGTAAGGCTTCCCTAAATTTTTGTATTCTCCAAACTATTAAAATGGAAAAACTTAAATTCCACCTTTCAATTTTTGTATTATATCATTAACATGCATCACTTAACAAACCTTCAACATTTTCACAATTTTATCATTTTTTAAAGCATTGGGTTTTTTTAATTACCTTTTATGGGGATGGCTAGCTATCCCTAGGACAGTCAAGGGACGTCACAAATGCCATCGCCTATCCCAGGGACAACCAACCATCCCTTTTAATTTTTTGGGACATCCCCAAGTTTCTAGGAAATACCTTGTGCTTTTCAACAATTTGGGGATGGCCTAGGGACATCCCCTAGGCATCCCCACGTCCCCGAAATGTTTGGGAAACAAGGACACCTCAAAAAATGGTGGGGATGCATCCTCAAATTTCCCTACACTCAATCAATTTCAAAGCTACAAACAAAGTTCACCAGCAAATATGAATTGTATGGCCTACTCCAAGAGAGTTGCACAACCAACAAAAAAACCCCATCTAGAATCACTTCAACACACCAAAAATCTCTAAAATTAAATGTTAAACATACCCCAAAATCTGCAACTTAGAACACATCAAAAACCTTCATAGCTAGAAACCCCAAAAACTAAAAACTTCAATCTACACAACTGTGACTCCTAAAATGAAACCGCATCCATCTAGCTAGGACTTATCTCTCAAATCCGAAACTAGAAATCTAAAAGAGTTTTTGTCAGAAGATTATGGATTAACTCGTGGGTTCAATCCGGTAGCAGAACATTATCAAATCTTCAACATATCAGCAAATGAGACCCCTCAACCTCCTCTTATAGCTTTGGAGGGGAAAAAATCAATTTGAAAATATAAAATAATTCATTTCCCACCCAAAAGCCCCTTTTGAATTATAAAATGACTTTTCATGTGCAATTCCCCCTCACTTTCCCTTAGGCATCCACTTTTGAGGGGACATAAGCAACATTAATAAAGTATAACACTTAGGCAAATATTTTAACATTAAACATTAGAAACTTAAGTGTATATTTTAAATACTCCATCTGAGTTGTGGAAAGCACTACCAAGGATTCAGAATCCAATTTTGATCATGCCATGATATAACTAAAGCAATGGGATGATGACAATTACCAACTCGGAGACTTACTAAAGATAGATGTGCTCTCCAAGAAGTTTGAAGAACACTCAGGAGTCCAAAAACGCTTTTGTAAGCATCACTACGATCCATAACACCAATTGAGCTCAATACCATAAATAGATGCCAAGAAAAACTGACCCTAAGCTCTCCAAGTTCTTTGGAGTTCCCTTATCAATACCAATTAGCCTACAGGAACTCAAGAAATAGGCTAATGATAGCCAAGCTGACTAGGCCTAAGAAGGGGACATTACATATTGGATCAATTATCATTACCTTTGGTAATATAAGCGATGAAAGCATGCATGAGCAATGACTTGGGTGGAAATAACAACTAGGTAGATTGATTAGCAATCGTGTTCTTTCATGGTCGATTGTCTTCATTTTAGCTATGTGTTTTGTTTTCACAGCTAGGTTGCATTTGTACTTCCACCATCAACATTTGGCCGCCTTTCTTTCCTTTTGCCATGACAATTTATTCTTATGGCATAGCAGTTGCCCCTTCTTCGTTTGGGAAAACTCTTCCTTGGTTAGCAGCAATTTCTTTCTTGAGATGTGAGGGCATCAATTAGAAATTTGTTTAACTTGTTGAGGTGCCAAATTCTTGCTAGCAATCTATTTATTTGGGCTACAATAATTCCTTTTTCTTTTTTGGGCAGCCATTTCCAATTTTTCTTCATGGCTGGCCATTTTCCTTTCACTTGGACTTCATTTTGCTATGATAGTTGTTCCTGGACATTTGGGTGCCAATAGTCATATGACCTCACTCAGGCTATTCCAATGGCAACCCCTTGGGAAAATAAAACCACTATATTTTTCTTGTGTAGAGCAATGAATAATAAGAAAGGAAAGGGGTTATTTGCTCAAAGAGGGATCAACTTTACAATAGTTGATAGTGAAGGGAGTAGATGTTGATTGGACAAAATTTGGATACAAAGTTGAGGCAACTAGAGGATAGTCGCAAGAGTTTCCCAAGATTGAGGTGGAATGGAGGAATAATGAGAAGTGAGAGGCAGCAAACGAAATCACTCCTTTAGTTTATTACTGAACAATGTAATCAATAAACCTGTTGTAAGCTATAGTTGGTAGGGCATGCAAGATTGTTTGTAGGTAGTGAGTTGGCCTCCTTTCAATGCTTCTTTGTCATGTCCCCCAAAATTGTAACATACTAAAATAATAAAAGACATATTAGCAATTTAACACTATTATAGTGTTGGGATACAAACAAAATAATATAATATAAATATCAAAATACATATTAAAGATATTAACCATTTGATATAATTATAATTGTCGAAGACATTATTATAATTATCATTATATTATAAATATTCATAAATAATCACACTATGAAAGTAAAATTAATATAAACACCGTCATAAAACAATATTATAATAAATTGAATATAAAATTATAAATATTACATGATTATGAAAGTATTTTAATTTAATTAGGTGACACTATAGAAAGTCCTTGAAACACTTATTTAATCCTCCAGTAGCAAATATGATAGGAGACGGGCCCTACTTTGTTAATGAAACTCGAACTCCTCATTACCTCCGGCGGCTTGAATAGATGTAACAGCGGTGAAAGGGAAGTTCGATGAAAGCCTTGATATCGAGCTCACTGGAATGTATCCCGTCACCATTATGTGCTATCGAATTACCATAATATGGTCAATATATGGAGCGGCATCAATTAAAATCATTCTCTGATAATTCTGACTCTAGTACCTCCTCCCAACTCGTTAAGGAGGCGCTTAGATGGTAGTTAACAATAATTAAAAGAGAAGGGATGCTTCTCGTGTGGTCGCCTCTTCACCAAAAGTCACGCTTTTCTGTCAAGGCATAAAGATATTTATTGAGATTGTGGCATAAGGGGTAAGAGCAGAGAGATTTATATATTTTAAAAAAATATCAAATCGAATGTACTCTAAGAAGCCATGGATCGCTATAAGTCAGGCTCTATATTAGTTAGAAAAAATCAGAAATGGGAGAAAGAAATCAGAGTAAGTACCAGGTGGGAAAAAGAAGTAAAAGGGTCTACAGATTGAATCAACAAGAAGAAGAGCAGACCAACCAAGAAAAGTCAGAATTATTTATTTTTTATTCAGAATTTCCTGAATTATATCAATTATCATAACTATTGAATGCAATCATATATTTTTTTATTTATATTTACCATTCTGGTGGAATGCTCTAATCTGACTATTACATGATATAGTGTATATTTACTTCTCTCATCAAGCAACCATGAGGAAGGAAAAGGGATGGGAATAAGAATAAGAACACATTCTGAGAAAAGAATCAATCGCTGGCTGAAGGAACCTGGTATATAATATTTCTGAGTGTTAGAGCAGAAAGGTAAGTATAGCCTCCTTTCAGAATTTGAATAAATGGTTGTCTAACACAATCAATATGTGCATACGTCTGGATAAGCTTTGATTTACAAAGTATTTGTTTTACAAACTCAGACGGAGTAGAAATAAAGAATAAATAACAACACAGATATATATCTATTGATTAGTAAGATCAGTTAATGTAAAGCTAAGAAATAGGAATGCATAGAGTCACTAATTGATACAACTTGTGATCAATAAATAAATATATGTCAATTTATTAAAGACTTCTAACCCAAGTAAGACAATCCAAAGATTAATGAATACTATGTGTCAATAACACAATAATGTTGTCTGCCGCAATTATTGTGCGTCCTTAAGCTGCTATGACTTTACTTTGAAGAATAGACTTTGGGCCAAAATTCCCTTTCGCTAGTACCCACTAAGAATAGGGAGTTTGTGGAGGGAAAGGCTGGTAAATCAGTCCATTGATGGACAGTCCCAAGACAGGTAGGAAACCTTGAGGGAGCCCAATTTGAGACTATTCACGCGCCCTTGGCACAGTAAACCTACCATCCAATGAGGTTAGGAAAGAGGAAGCAAGGCAAAGATCTATTCCGATCAAGAGTAATAAGTCATATCAGATTATGATGCGTTTTATGCACTAGATAATAATGCATTTATCTTATTCTTAAAATGTGCAATTTGAAATGGTCTAATCATGAACAAGGAATTATGTGCTTATTTGATAATACACGATTGAGTGCGGGTCTCCAAGACTATTTACATGAGTAAAATTATGATTGGTAAATACAAAATCCCTTATCCTGACTTGTGCATTTTATGTCTTTAATATGGGGACATTACAAGTGGTATCAGAGCATGTTCTTGCCATCTTGTGTATACTACATGTGCCTTACATGTATTCCAGTGTGTACTTTGAGATAATGTATGTGTATTCAAGTGTGCTCAAAGGTTTACCTTGTGACTTATATGTATTCTTTGTAACATATGTTCATGTGAATACTTTGTGTATTACATATATTCGCGTGTATGCTTCATACTCATGTGTATACTTGATGACCTTGGGATGGTGGACGGGACA
Organism: Sequoia sempervirens; assembly: GCA_007258455.2. NCBI lineage: Eukaryota > Viridiplantae > Streptophyta > Pinopsida > Cupressales > Cupressaceae > Sequoia > Sequoia sempervirens. Next base: position 69,710 of record VDFB02346319.1, read on the forward strand.
ACGGTGTAGTATGGGATGCACCAAATCCCCTTCCCCATTGTCTGGCGGTATACTTCACTCGATTGTATTCGTATTTGAGTGTCTACTCTATGTCTTGTGATTGTATTTGAGTGCATACTCTATGGCCTTGCAATTGTATTCAAGCATGAACTCTATGATTGTAATTGTATTCGAGTGCATACTCCGTGACTTGTATATGTATTCGAGTGTATACTCCATGATGCAATTGTATACCTTGTGACCTTGAATTCAAGTGTGTACTTCATGGCAATGTATTCAAGTGTGTACTCTATGGCCTTGTAGTTGTTGTGACTTGTATTCAAGTCTATACTTTATGACTTACATGTATTCATACGTATGCTTTGTGACTTCATGCACTTGTGCATACACTTCATGATCTTATGATGTTTTTGTTTCATAGTATGTATGGACATGCTTGTCCACTTCATGACTAATGTACTCTAATATATGACTACTTTGTTCTTAAATGTATACTTTGTGTTGTGTAGTTCGTCTTATATGTATTTGTTGAGTGTATCTATGAGTATTCTTATACCTATGCTCTACATGTATGATCATTTTGTGCTTTATGTATATTCAAATGAATGCTTCATATTGTGTATTGAATGCATGATACACTGCTATTCCATGCACAAAAGTTAAATTGAGTGTACGGGAATGCTCTAAATATTCATGTCTTATGTAATAACTAAATGCTTCTCACTCTATGTGTGTAAATTCCCATATGTAAATACTTCATGCATTATGTATTCGAGTCGGTGTATGCTCCATGTATTTCTCATTACCTGTACAGCTTGTGTGTGTTCAAAGGTATGATTCATATCTTATGAGTGTGCCACATGTCTTACACACATGCTTTATGCTTGATGTGCTTTAGCATGTTTACTGCATGTGTATATTTCTGTTATGTATCCTCTATTTCTTGATTGTTTACTTTCGATTGAACATGTATACCTCTCCAAGTGTATTTGCACACCTTGATATTTAGATTTGTGCTTATGTCTTAAATATTTACTCCATGAATACTCTCCTCATGTATGTTGGTGCGTGTTTGATGCCTCATGTGTATTCAAATGCAATTCAAGACCTATGTATACAGTTGATTGTGGCGTTTTCCTTTGTATTCAAGTGTATGATTCATGCCTTGAGTGTTGCTTCATGTCTTATGTGTATTCAAGTACCTTCAAGAAAATATGTTATGGCTTACATTATGATGTGTATGTGATCGTGTGTATACTCTATGGCTAGAATTCATGTGCATACTTTGTATCTTACTTGCATTCATGAATGTATCTTGCGACTTGCGTGCATTCACACTATGCGACTTATGTATGAAATATACGCTTCATTAAGAGTCTCCTTGTGTTAGCTTCATTCAGATGTGTCTTCAAACAAGATTACTCCATGATGTCTTATGCTTAAAGATTAGTTAAATTTGTTTGTCAAATTGCTTCTTGAGTGACGAGCTATGATTATCGAAGTGAAAAATGTTTTTAATTGTGATTGCTCGAGGACAAGCAATCTTGGGTGGGGAGGACTGTCATGTCCCCCGAAATTGTAACATACTAAAATAACAAAAGACATATTAGCAATTTAACACTATTATAGTGCTGGGATACAAACAAAATAAAATAATATAAATATCAAAATACATATTAAAGATATTAACCATTTGACATAATTATAATTGTCGAAGACATTATTATAATTATTATTATATTATAAATATTCATAAATATTCACACTGTGAAAGTAAAATTAATATAAACACCATCATAAGACATTAATATAATAAATTGAATATAAAATTATAAAGATTACATGATTATGAAAGTATTTTAATTTAATTAGGTGATAGTATAGAAAGTCCTTGAAACACTTATTTAATCCTCCAACGGCAAGTATGATAGGAGACGGGCCCTACTTTGTTAATGAAACTCGAACTCCTCATTACCTCCGGCAGCTTGAATAGATGTAACAGCAGTGAAAGGGAAGTTCGATGAAAGCCTCGATATCAAGCTGACTGGAATGTATCCTGTCACCTTCCTGTGCTATCGAATTACCATAATATGGGCAATATATGGAGCGGCATCAATTAAAATCATTCTCTGATAATTCTGACTCTAGTACCTCCTCCCAACTTGTTAAGGAGGCGCTTAGATGGTAGTTAACAATAATTAAAAGAGAAGGGATGTTTCTCTTATGTAGTCACCTCTTTACCAAAAGTCACGCTTTTCTGTCAAGGCATAAAGATATTTAGTGAGATTGTGGCATGAGGGGTAAGATAGGAGAGATTTATATATTTAAAAAAAATATCAAATCGAATGTACTCTAAGAAGCCATGGATTGCTATAAGACAAGCTTTATATTAGTTAGAAAAAACAAGAAATGGGAGAAAGAAATCAAAGTAAGTACCAGGTGGGCAAAAGAAATAAAAGGGTCTGCAGATCAAATCAACAAGAAGAAGAGCAAACCAACCAAGATAAGTCAGAATTATTTATTTTTTATTCAGAATTTCTTGAATTATATCAATTATCATAACTATTGAATGCAATCATATAAATTTGTTATTTATATTTACCATTCTGGTGGAATGCTCTAATCTGACTATTGCATGCTATAGTTTATATTTACTTCTCTCATCAAGCAACCATGAGGAAGGAAAAGGGATGGGAATAAGAATAAGAACACATTCTAAGAAAAGAATCAATCGTTGGCTGAAGGAACCTAGTATATAATATTTCTGAGTGTTAGAGCAGAAAGGTAAGTATAGCCTCCTTCCAGAATTTGAATAAATGGCTTTCTAACACAATAAATATGTGTATATGTCTAGATAAGCTTTGATTTACAAAGTGTTTGTTTTACAAACTCAGACGGAGTAGAAATAAAGAATAAATAACAACACATATATATATCTATTGATTAGTAAGATCAGTTAATGTAAAGCTAAGAAATAGGAATGCATAGAGTCACTAATTGATACAACTTGTGATCAATAAATAAATATATGTCAATTTATTAAAGACTTCTAAACCAAGTAAGACAATCTGAAGATTAATGAATACTATGTGTCAATAACACAATAATGTTGCATGCCGCAATTATTGTGCGTCCTTAAGCTGCTATGACTTTACTCTGAAGAATAGACTTCGGGCCAAAATTCCCTTTCGCTAGTACCCACTAAGGATAGGGATTTTGTGGAGGGAAAGGCTAGTAAATCAGTCCATTGATGGACGGTCCCAAGACAAGTAGGAAACCTTGAGGGAGTCCAATTTGAGACCGTTCACACGCCCTTGGCACAGTAAACCTACCATCCAATGAGGTTAGGACAGAGGAAACAAGGCGAAGATCTATTCCGGTCAAGAGTAATAAGTCATATCAGATTATGATCTGTTTTATGCACTAGATAATAATGCGTTTATCTTATTCTTAAAATGTGCAATCTGAAATGGTCTAATCATGAACAAGGAATTATGTGCTTATTTGATAATACACGATTGAGTGGAGATCTTCAAGACTATTTCCATTAGTAAAATTATGATTGGTAAATACAAAATCGCTTATCCCGACTTGTGCATTTTATGTCTTTAATATGGGGACATTACATTCTTTCAACCTATTGTAGCCTTTACTGGCAGAGATTTTCTTAAATAAATGATATAGTAATATTTTAGCTGTAGTCATTCATTGGATCCCCTTGCCTAGACTACATCAATTGTTATCAAAGCAAGATTGTGCTTGTTTGGTGTGCCTATGACGCTCTAATAGATTTCCTCCAAGTGCGAAGAAGTCCTACAACTACACAAAACTATGAGAGGTAGGCATCAAGTGTAACAAAGCATGGGTTGCAAATGCAACAAGATGTCTTCTAAGAGGAGGACTAGAATGAACTTGAGGAGGCCACTGATGCTTGCAACAAGTACAACTTCAGCAGCATATGCATCTATTTCAACAACAACATAAATTTGATAGCTAGTAAGGTAAAACATGATAATGCAGACCACAAAGGATGCCTAACTTTGTCTCTGTTATATGTTACTTTCTTCTTTGCACCTTGAAATGTATTATCAATTCCTTGACGCTCAAAACTCTTATACTACAGTGTCAGGTTGATCAATAATGAGATGCATTCAGCACTATGTACACTTTAAGAGCTATACAGATAAGTATGACATATTTCCAACAATTATAACAACACAGATCAAACAACTAAAACCATAAAGAAGAGCAGTATGCAGCAATAAACTAATGAGTCAATACTTCAAATGGGTGTGACTTTTGAAGACATCTATTCAAAAGAATATGTTAATAATTAACTTAATTAAAATATGTTCAACGTCTAAATGAACCTTAGTTTACTTGGTGCACAAACATAAGCTAGAAGCACCTAAGTAGCCTCCAAGCTCAATAAGTAGTTTCTAAGCTGCCTACACATAATGTCAATGGATATCATTAATTACTATATTATATCATATCTCAATTGGAATTTCTTATACATTTTTTTACAACTAATTTTCCAAGTATTATATTATATTTGCAATACTGCCCCCCCAACATTTCCCCAATGTTCTATCATGTCCCCTTTTTAGAATTAAAGCATTTGTGAGACCCATAACCTATTTCTTATTTCCTGTAGGTTAACAGATGAAGTCAGGGAAATAATTTAATAATAATACTTGAAGTTGTCCAATAACTTTATTTTAGAATTTTGTAAAAATGACGACTTATGTGTTATTTTTATTTTATTAATGTCAGGCAAATGAAATATTTTATTCAAAGCGTGTTTGAACACCTTTGGAGGTAATATCAATCAGGAAAGAAAACTCAAAATTTAAAGGTGAATAGAAAAGATGAGTTTGGCACTGAAAAGTGTATCCATTACTATTGCTATCAAAACCCTATTTCAAAGCTTGAGCATTTTGTTCGTCCCTAGATCTAAGGACAAAAATCCTTTGGTGCAAAAATTTGGAGGACGAAAACCTTCAATTTCCAATTGATGTGATTCTGTGTAATGTCCTCAATTTCCGACCAGCCAATATTTAATTAATTAATTAATTTAATTAATTAAATATTATTTTGTCCTGAATTAATAATTGAGGCATTTATATTTAATTAATTAATTATTTATTAAAGTGACTCAAATTAAAAAATAAATATTATAATGTCACTTTATTAAATAAAATGGAATCTTCTAGAAGTTTGAAGCTAAGCCTTTAAAAAGGGACGAGATTAGATCATTTGGGCATCTTTGGGAAAATTACGTTTTGGAGAAATTGGAATTTGGAGAGCTTAGCTTTCTAGAACTTGAGAACAAAAATCCTCGAGTCTATGGATTTGGATGAAAACCCAAATCTTTCTACAGGCAGATTCAAATAAGGATTCATATTTGCACTTCAATGTTGGATGGATCGATTTTGGAGAAATTAGTGAAGTCTCTTTCAGAGACTAATTTTCAGAATTTGTGATAGAAGTTTCCAAGAAAAATATCAGAGGAATATTTAATAATTTTATTCACCAGGTCAATACTTTTGCAACCATACTCACCATTTTGGGTGCCATTCTTCTGCTAAGGAGAGATTTGTATTAAAGGTGTCTTGGACAAGGGAAATCTTGTCATTTATTTCAGGTCAGCCCATGTATGCTGATAAATACTCAATATTATTAAATCATTTTAATATTTTATCAGTTGCTTTGTTACTTGCTGGTGCAATTTCATAAGTCACATTAATAGAATATCTATTATTTTGTAATTTGAATTTGTGGGAGATATATGTTGGTGAATGCATTGCATGAACAATTGCCATATTCTCAAAACAATTTCATAGCAGCCTACAAGACAACTATTTGACGAAATGTCCAGTAACTCGGTTGGAAATTAAAAAAATTTGCATAGTAATTTTTCTTGGGATATTTTTGTGGTATCAGAGCCAAGGTCTTGAGGTCAAGCCCTACGGAGCATGGTGGGTTGTAATGTCCCGTGCGTGAAAGGCTAAACCTCGACAGATGTCCTAACCTGTCGTGTTGGCAAGGTACCTAAAACCGATGGTGGGCCCATGGCCACTGTCCACTGTTCGTGGCTTCTATGCTCACCTCCAGGTCGGGTGGGGCTAAACCTCACCTTAACACCCAGGAAGCCTCCCTCACTACTAGCCGATCTTTTGGTGTAGTGGTTGGGCCTTTGTGGTATCAACGCCATTAATTCTATCAACCGGTGGGCTTTAACACCAAATCTTTATAGCAGGACATTCAAATCTGAATAGAGGTTTCTAGCTGATTGCTTTCTTTCCTTTGAATCCGAAAGTTGGGTAAGTTCACTTTTGGTTTGCTTTGTTAAGTGACCAACACTCATCTATAACAATTGCAACAGATTGTTGGTTAGTTTCATTGGGAAAGATGAAGTCTATGCCATTGTAACGTAGACTCTGCACTCGCCATGACTCGGCGAGTCCCGGCCGAGCCAGCCTGGCCGAGTCTGGGGAGCTCCGGACTCGGACACGCCGAGTCCAGAGCCGGACTCGCCAGACTCGCCCAGACTCGGAGAGTCCCGACCCTGTGACCCGGCCGCGGCAGCAAGAAGTTAAAACACTAAAAAAACATAAAACTAAAAGTTAAAGTTAGTTTTTTTTTTGTTCTATATGTTCTCTCCAACCCTAAAAGCAACCTCATTTCACTCTTTTGGCAAAATAGGAGGAGAAGAGAGAGTTGTGAAGAAAAATAGGAGGAGAAGAGAGGGCAACCAGCAAATTGTTTAAAACAAAAGCAAGGTCATATATCATTTGGGAAGCTTCATACTGCTAAGGAGGTGCATTGAAAGTTCATTGCTAGTGATTGGGAGGAGTTTGCATTGCATTCCAAGCCAAATCTAAGAGGTAAGTTTGATTTTAACGGTTTTTTTTATGTTTTTTTAACAAATAATTCATTGTAATTTGTAAAATCATTGTTTTTAAATTTTTATAGTTTGCATTTTTATTTACAAACCCTACTTGCAACTTAAATAATTTTACAAACCCTACTTGTTATTGCAGCCACATTCATTTGCAAATCAAACCATATTATTATTTTCACAATGTCTCGAACCCCAGTCAGAAAAGACCCTGCTTGGAAACATGCTGAAATCTTTCCCGGAATGAAAAGAGGAGAAGCAAAATGTAAATACTGCAAAACAATATATCATGGAGGCATAAATAGATTGAAATACCACCTTGCACGCATACCCATCCATGATGCAGTGGGCTGCACCCTAGCACCTATTGAGGCTGTTCGTGAAGTGCAGGTGCAATTAGAAAATTTTGAAAGGCAAAAAGAAATTAGAAAGAGACAGAGGGAGGAGTTGGCAGGTGTTGGAGTTGGACAGGGACTTGGTGCTGTTGGAGATGCTTCTTCCATGCCTCCATACCATCCTAGTGCTAGTGCTTGTGCTAGTGCTTCTGCTTCTGCACCATCTATTCCTATGCGTACTCCTAGTGCTGGTGGCGCTGCTACTGCTAGTGGTAGTGGCAGTATTAGTATTGGCCCTAGAGTTCGTAAATCTAGGGTGGACTCATATTTTGTACCACGCACTACTCCTGGTTCCCAACCGTCGCTTGAGAGCATGGGTTGGAACAAGGATGCACACGATGCAGCAAAAAAAACAATTGCAGACTTTTGGTACTACTGCACCATTCCCTTCCATGTAGCCAGGTAATTCTTTTTTCGTTTAATTGTTTTAAAATTTATATTTAAATTTTATTGTTTTAGAATTTAGATGTATCTCACTATCGAATTCAAATTTAAAGTTAAAAACTTAAATCTTTTCATTTTATGACATGTTTTAGGTCTCCTTTTTGGCAAAACATGGTTGATGCAATAACCATATGTGGGGCGGGGTTCAAAGCCCCCAGCGAAGATGAATTAAAGGGCCCACTTTTGACTCAAAAGGTGGCGGATGTGAAAGCACAATTAGAGGAGCAGCGTGTGCAATGGAGGAGGATTGGTTGCACCATCATGACTGATGGTTGGACCGATAGGAGAAATAGGACGCTGTTGAACTTTCTAGTTTCCTCTGGAGGTAATTGTACTTACCTTAATACATTGATATTTGAATTTGATTTAGTGATTAATAATTTAATAAGGCTGATTTATGTTTTTAATTTATTGAATAATTGGTAATTTGGTTTTGCTTATTTTTTCAGGTGACACTGTCTTCATAAAGTCCATTGATGCTTCCGCCCAATTCAAAAATGCCACATACTTATGTGAGGCTATAGAGGAGGTGATAGCCGATGTGGGGGAAGAAAATGTAGTTCAAGTGGTGACAGATAATGCAGCAAATTATGTTGCTGCTGGTAGATTATTGATGGAGAGGCACCCAACTATATTTTGGACTCCATGTGCCGCCCATTGCATTGACCTCATGATGGAGGATCTTGGCAAGCTCCCATGGATAAAAACATGTATGGAATCAGCAAGAAACATTTGCAAATTTGTTTACAATCATGCATGGGTGCTTAACCTTATGAGGCAATACACGGGGTTGAGGGAGTTGTCTCGTCCTGGCATCACTCGGTTTGCATCAAATTTTATCATGTTGCAATCCTTGATTCGGTCAAGGGCACCTTTGAGGCGCATGTTTGCTAGTGAGGAGTGGTCTTCCTCATCCTTTTCTACAAGCACTGCAGGGATTGCTGTGGCTGATTGCATATTTGATGAGGCAGGGTTTTGGACACCAGCAGATGAGATTGTGAAGGTAACATTTAATTCTTTATTATGTTTTAATTTTTAATCATATCTTACTTTTATTTGTTCATTTTCGTTGACAGTCACACTTACTTATTTGTGAAACATGTTTGCACTTTGCAGTTTATTGAGCCCTTGCTAGTTCTCCTACGAGTTGCAGATGGGGAGAAGCCCGCAATGGGCTACATATATGAGGGCATGGATAGGGCCAAAGAGGCCATTAGATCAGTCTATGGTGGAGTTGATGATAAGTATCGTCCCATTTGGGAGATCATTGATAGGAGATGGCAAAACCAACTCCATAGGCCCATCCATGCAGCCGCATGTTTCCTAAATCCGGCCTTCCACTTCCGCCGTGATCTCCGTGCAGATAGAGAAATTCTTAGTGGGCTCTACTCGATGATAGAGAGAATGTTGCCCGCTGTTACTACACAGATAGTGCAGGAGATAGATGTCTTCACTAAGGCACGAGGAGACTTCTTTGCACGCCAAATGTGCAAAGATAGTAGGACAACATTAATGCCAAGTAAAAATATATTTAAGGCAATAATTTTCATCTTTTTATATTATAATTTATTATTAAATGTTGAACTTGAACTTGAAACTTGAAATGAGATTGATTTTGTTTCTTTTTCTCATCTCAGATGGATGGTGGGAGATGTTTGGTTCTGATACACCGAACCTGCAAAATGTTGCCATACGAATATTGAGCCAGCCATGCAGTTCATCCGGTTGTGAGCGCAATTGGAGTATGTTTGAGCACATACACTCCAAGAAGCGCAATAGATTGACAGTGGAGAGGATGAATGACCCGGTATATGTTCATTACAACCTTCGGCTCAGATACAGGAAGGCTTTTGACCACGACAACACCCCGATCTGTTTAGAGGAGGTTGATCCACAGTCTGAGTGGATCACCGAGGCTACAGACGCAGTCTTTAGTGACGAGGACCTTGATTGGGTGGACCAGGCAGAGAGAGAGGCTGAGGTTGTAGCCATGGCTGAGGAGGAGGCTAGAGCACGAGGAGACATAGCTACTGGTGGTGAGAGTGGTATGGGGACTCAGACACAGGCAGAGACTATGGCTGCAACTGCAACATCATCCAGGACCTTTAGACGCCTTCGTAGGAAGGATGCTGGCTCCACTATGCCATAGGCATAGAGTGATAGACTTATAGCTATTGTTTTGAATCTTTTGATATTTCATATTTGTATGGAACATTTGATGTCATGGATTTCATATTCCATGAGTTTTGTATACATTTGACTAATTTTATATATCAAAGTATGTTATTTCCTTCAGCAGTGCAACTACAATTTGTGTACTTTATACTTATGTGATCATTGTATACTTGTGTATGTGATCAAATTTTCTTTTATTTGTGTTGTATTCAATAAAGGGTGCTTGAAACAAGTTTTAAATCTTCAAAAATCTAATTTTCTAAGGTTTTTTCAACTTTTTTCATTTTGCCGAGTCCGGAGTCCGAAGTCCGAGCCAAGTCAGCCGAAGTCGAAGTCACCTAGCCAGAGTCCGAGCCAGTCCGAGTCTCAGAACTATGGTCTATGCAGGAGCTTTTGAAAAAATTAATGCAAAATTTCAAAGACTATAATAGGAATTTAACATAACTTCTAGAACATCCTAAAATATTAGAACCTCTTTTTGCAGAAGAAAGGAAAGCAAACACTAATGTAAATAATTTTACCGATACAGAGGAAAAGAAAGTTGGAAAGAAAGTTGGAAGAAAGAAGAAAAAATGAGTATGTGAGTTGCCATGACTATGGTGAATCAAAAGTTAATGAGCCCACAAACTTTTCCAGTAACAAGGATGAAGCTGATTTCTCATGTGCATCAGCAAGCAAAAAGGAGAATACAAGTCTTCCCAACAGTGTGAAGATTTAAGGGTATGCTGATTTGGAGTTTGCTAACTCAGCAAATATTGAAACATCATATGAAGGTATGGACATTTTTTATGATTCTTTGAGTGAGTATAATACTGTCCCACCATCAATTCAAAACAATTGCAATGCAAAATCTAGAGAGGTAGCTGATTTTGGATGTGCAAACGAGGAAGGAAAGGAATTAATCACATCACAGGCAAGCACAATTGATGTTGTGAGGAACCTAGAAATGTGTGATGAATGGTTGAGGGCTAGGGAAGCCAAGTTGGCTGCTCAAGCAAAACAACACCTACAAAAAAATAAAGAAAAGGTTGCTCACATGGACCATGAAAAGCAAGTTGTTGGGTTTAAGGGTAAAATCTTCAAAGGAAAGAAGTGGTGATGACATCAACAGAAGAAGGTAAACTTTTAGACCATTCTTATGATAGCTCTGAATATGAAAAGAATGATTCCACTCAAGAGGTTTATGAGATGGAGTTCCAAAACCATCGGAAGAATACCTCAATACTGACTACAGAAGTGGAGTGGTTAAAATCAACTAAGGCTGATTTGGTGATTTTAGATGTTGTCCCTATGGTGTGTTGAGCAGTAGCAAATGTTGGAATACCAGTTGTTTGTGTGACCAACTTCAGGTGGGATTTTATCTATGCAGATTACGTTATGGAAGCTGGTCATCTTCACTGTTCCATTGTTTCACAAATAGCAAAAGACTATTCCCATTGTCTTTGGAACAGTTTGGCAAGTTTGGACTTTGGTTTCAGTTCAAATGAGAAAACAGAGAGTTGACACACAAAATTTTCAAATCGTATCAGAGTGGTGCAGCGGAAGCATGGCGAAGCATTCTACAGGTTCATTTGGGATCCAAGTATTCGGCCATGGTATTCAGGTACAGATCGCTTGGGGACAAGTAATCTCCAGGAAGGGAGGATTGTAATGTCCCCAATTTCCAACCAGCCAATATTTAATTAATTTAATTAATTAAATATTATTTTTCCCTGAATTAATAATTGGGACATTTATATTAATTAATTATTTATAAATATTAAAGTGACTCAAATTAAAAAATAAATATTATAATGTCACTTCATTAAATTAAATGGAATCTTCTAGAAGTTAAAAGGGATGAGAGTAGATCATTTGGGCATCTTTGGGAAAAGTATTTTTTGGACAAATTGGAATTTGGAAAGCTTAGCTTTCTGGAACTTGAGGATGAAAACCCTCGAGTCTAAGGATTTGGACGAAAACCCAAATCTTTCTATAGGCGGATTCAAATCAAGATTTGCGTCTTCACTTCAATGTTGGATGGATCAATTTTGGAGAAATTAGTGAAGTCTCTTTCAAAGACTAATTTTCAAAATTTGTGATAGAAGTTTCCAGGAAAAGTATCAAAGGAATATTTCATATTGTTATTCACCACTGCAACCATACTCACCACTTGGGGCACCATACTTCTGCTAAGGAGATATTTATATTAAAGGTGTCTTGGACAAGGGAGATTATGACATTTATTTCAGGTCAGCCCATGTATGCTGATAAATACTGAATATTATTAAATTATTTTAATATTTTATCAGCTGCTTTGTTACTTGTTGGTGCAATTTCATAAGTCACATTAATAGAACATCTATTATTCTGTAATTTGAATTTGTGGGAGATATATGTTGGTGAATGCATTGCATGAACAATTTCCATATTCTCGAAAAAATTTCATAGCAGCCTACAGGACAACTATTTGACGAAATGTCTAGTCACTCAGTTGGTCGGAAATTAAAAAATTTTGCATAGTAATTTTCCTTGGGATATTTCATTCTATTCAAGAATTGCATTGTGCTGAAATTGCAGTTATTCCAATTCCATTTTAGAGATTGAAGATTTCCATGATTTTGAGGATTTCGTATTGGATATCAAATATTGAGTGATTTTAGAGTATTATATTTATTTGGATTTAGGTTATACGGACGCCGGCCCCCCCAAAAACTCCATTGTTCCTCATCCGTCCTCGGGATCTGGACGATCGGGCCCCCCCCCCAACCAATTCACAGAAAACGCGGGACGTTCCTCTTGTTTGGGAACGTCCCCCGTCCCCGGGGATTCGGCAGGGGACGTTGGGAACGTCCCTCGCTGTCCCCAACGTCCCCTACCGTCCCCTGTGTATATGGAGCTCCAGAAAATTAAAGAACATAAATTTTGCTTTTTTAAAACATTTTATATTGCTATTAAATGTTTTGTGGGCCCACAACAACATAATGCGTTTGTGTAAAGTCTAAAAACAAAAATTTAAATGAAACTTAATAAAGTTTCATAAGATTCAATGATATTATTTGGCTCTCACGGCAAGCGACGACAGGGGCGACGACTTCACACAGTAAAGCACGGGAAAATCTCAGCCTCAGCTCAGTCTAAACATTTTTTTGGCATTTTGCTCCTACGTTTGGGCATTTAACAAAGACGTTTTTGCATTTTAAAGAGGCATGAAACAAATTTCTTCAAGTTTTTGTTTCTAACGCCTAGAGTAAAGTTGTGGCTGGGCTCTACTTGACTGTGTTTTTTTCTTCACTCAAGCTGCATTTTGTTTGTGTTTGGGATGCCTTGAGGAGCTGGGAGCTGCACTTACTTAGTTCCATTTCCTACCACTCTCGTGATTTATTGATATTGATAGACCATGGTTTTATTGATGTTTGATATTGCTATGATAAATTTTATAATGCTTTAATGACATTTATTATGTTGTTATGCTACTACTCTCGCGATTTATTTATATATTGATATTGTTGTTAGCAATTATTAATTTATTGACATATATCTCTCTCTTTCCCTCTCTCTATCTATAATATATTAATAAATTTTGAAAAAATCATATATATATATGTATTTTGTATGTCGCCGTCCCCTACCGTCCCCTAAAAATGGGCCCCTAGGAAACGATCCCGGAAACGCGTCCCCAGCCGTCCCCCGTCCCCGTCCCCAAAAGGGTGGAACATAGGATTTAAGTGGTAAATATTAAAAAACTGTTTTGATCGTACCATTGTTGGCTTGGGCATACCATTTTATGCTTCTATAATTTATTGTGAATGTTCGCCTACCAATATTTGGGGGCATTGTATATTATTGAAGATAGTTGCTCACCTTATAATATAAATTCTACTATGTGCTTGGCTGCCATACACGTCCAAAAGGAAGGCATAGCCGCATAAGTTAATTCTTTACAAATATTATTTGTTGGGTTGTCGTACAAGTCAAAGAAGGGAGCCGTCATAGCAAGCCTTTTGGAGACTTAGAATATACAAATATTGGGATATTAATATATTTTTCTGCCATGCCTCTTTATGAGTGGCCGTACAGCCAAACCCAAGACAAGACTATAATCACTAGACTTGTAAGTGATCGACAATTGGTGAAATTTACTATTATTTGAATATTTTGAATATTGAGGGATATCTGCAATATTTAATATCAGTATTTATGGGTTTTCACATCTTGCCCGTTATAATAATAATATTTGATAGTTTTAGTAGATGTCCCGTATTTCATATTTATTTCAGTATTGGATAATTAGAAAATTAAAAAAGAAAAAGAAAATATAGCACAGAAAATTATAAAAATAGAAAATAGGGTCATTACATGTTCCCTGGCCATCCCCAAATTTTTGTCCATCATCCCTCCATCCCCGAAACACATCCTTGCATCCCCCTATCCCCTATTTCAAAACTCAGTGGAACTATAATGTCCCTTTTTTTTCGGGATATGAATCTTTGCAGTGGTTAGCCCACTATTTGGTCCCCGTAGGCTAATGGGATGTTCAGGGGACCCTTTTCAGGGTAACTAGTGGTACCTCAATAGGCTTTTGATGTTTATCTTAGTATTCTTTTGCTTAGTGACTAAGTGTTTTGGTGGTGGGCCTTCCCAAGGTCATCCTAATTGATTTCTCCCACAATTACTATTTATAGTAAGTCACTTGCTCATATTGCCTATGCTTACTATTTATAGTAAGTCATGTCTAGATCAATCGTCATCATGCCTACATCCGAAAAAAATGATTGGATCACTCTTTTGAGTTGGTGTTGGGTAATTATTGAGGATTAATGATTTATTTACATTATTAAAGTTAATTGACTTTAATAATATTAATATTTATTTTTAATGATGACTTTATTAAAAGGTGATATAAGGGGTTAAATGGAAATTAATAAAGTGTCATATTTAATGATGCTTTATTAATTTATTATATTTAAAAAGCCAAATGCCTTAAAATCATCAAAAGAAAATATTATAATTAATTATTTGGCCAAGTAGGGATTTGGAGAGTATAAAAAGCAAAAAACATTTGCTTTTTCATTATCATTGATCATTTTATTAAAATCATTTTATTAAAACTTGTGCAAATTGGAGAAACTGAGCAAGGGTTTGCTGGTTTTGAAGATTGAAGCCTTTTGAGGAGGAAAACCCTCAAAGAGAACAATGTCTACAGCTATGGAAGATCACCCAAGGGCATTGTAAGAGATAATCTCATACAGAGGCTATTACATGGCTTCATTGGTTTTTCAGGAATTCATTGGCAGCAATTATAGAGGGTTAAATTTGCAGATCAGAAATTCAGTTTGTGGATTTATCATTGCTGCTTGCACTCTTCAAGTTGGCACATGGGAATTTTAATCTATTGTACAACCTTAGCAGGCATGTGGGAAATCATCCAAGCTTGTTGAATTGATCAGATTTGCATCACCATTCTTGGCCGTACAGTTCTACCTTGGCGTGAGGATTTGTGACAGTAGAAAATCCATCATTCAGCTGGCACGTGTGAGAAATGGTAGCAGGCCATACACCAGAGGAAGGGCGTGAGGGTTTCTAAAGCAGATCAACTCCATTTTATGATTGCAAACAAGAAGAAATAAGGCGTCTAGAACAGATCAGCAACTCAGCACCAAAACTGAGATGAAATAGAAGCAGATTTAAGAATGGCGACCTAGGGTTTTGTGCAATCAGATTGCTGGTCAAAGAAATCAGACTTGTAACTTTACCATTCAGCAAATGGGTATGTTTTGAAAATGTTCTTGATGCAATAAAAACAACTGAGTTTCCTTCAGTTCATCTATTTCTTTACTTCCTTTAGCATTTTGCAATTTTCTATTTCCTACATCATATCTGGTGAAAACAAAAAAAAATCAGAAAACAAACAAAAACGAAAAAACAAAACTCAAATCCATAGGGGTTATTATAGGAACATGATATAAAAATTTGGTTGAAGAAAAACCACCATGTTCTAATTAAGAACTTTTTAAACTAGTCATTTGAATTTCTATAGCTTGTGAGCTTGTAAAGAGAAATCTAACCATTGTTAGTAACTTAGTTAGCTATCACTACACTTGGAAAGTCAAGCTACTATTGGAGAGTCAGTCCAAGGCACTATTGGAGAGCCTGCTGTAATTCGTGTGATTGCTAGAGAGCAACTTCTAGAGACAAAGCCATCACTAGAGAAAACGAACTTGAAAATTTCTAGAGAACTATCTATAGCAGGGTTATTGCTATTGATACTTGACTCTCCTTTGGTAAAATTAGATTAGAAAGTTTTTAAACGATATGATGTTTCCAGGAACAAAAATAGCACAAAAAGTCAAAAAATGCTAAGCTGGAACAAAATCAATCCAAAAACACTAGGACGTTTCCAGGAGAAAAACTAAACAATAAATAGCAGACCAGAAAATGCTAAGCTGTTCTCAAGAAAAGCCAAGTTGTTTTTGGGACCACCCTTGTGTTTCGAGACATTTTTAGACCATACTTGTACCACTTCCTACTTGAGATGATTACAAAAGAACAAGAGGGTCTAGTGTTATTTCTTGCAACTTACCTTATAGGCCAGGAAACCTGTAGGGTATGGATCACCAAGTTTGGCCCATACCTCAAAATAAATCATCATTTATCAAGGAAATGACCAACAGCCACTTACAACTTTGGAAACAATAAAGACTCAAAAATGTATTGCATATATAAATGATTGCTTAGAATTGATCAGAAAACTGTAACTAGCATTGTTGAAAATTTGAAATGATATTTTCTATGGCATTAGCAACAATAGTGCATTTTGTTGGATATTTTTTTGATTTACCAATGAACACTCCAAACAGATGCAATATTTCCAGCTTGCTTTAAGCTCATACAAATGACTAGCTAAGTTAAAAGCATTCACCTTGATTAATTGCAATCACTTCTTCATTGCTTAAGATCTCAAACGTTTCTTTCATCATATTTCTTATGTCACATCCAACCAATAGTGGTGCCTGTAAAAACAGATCAAACACAAGTGAGACAGTCTATAAATTAGAAAATTAACAAAAATAAACTCAAGGACAAAAGAACCAAGATTATAGATTGGATAATGAAATTTAAATGAATGGATAACGCTGATCCTGGAAGAGCTGCAGTAGGCAGATTGTAAGGGACCTAGAGGGATCATTTGGTGTTGGGTTATGCATTTCATTTGGAGAACTACTCAAACAATTTGTTGGGTTATGCCTTCTCTTTAGATGACCAGTCAAAAAACTTGGTTGGGTTAAGCCATTCATTTAGTTTAGAGACCTATGCATTGTGCATCATAAGATTATTCAATATGGCCAAAGGCCATGTTTGAGGAGGAAACTTTCTGAAAACCTACAAACCACCCCATGGCCCCAGATGGAGTTAGAAAATCTTGAAAACTTAAGATGAAAATGAAGTTAGTTATTGAATTATGAAATATGAAAACAACCATTGAAAGCAACAGTTCAGAAGCTTCCCAATTATACCAGTTTTCGACAAATCTTGATCAACTAGCAATAATACAAAAAAGATGTAGAAAAACAGTGTGTACAGTGCTGATATTAAAATGAATGGATAAAAGGATCAACTTTAGAAGTTATAATTAACCACTTAATTGAATATATAGATATATTTTTAGTGGGGCCATTTGAGGAAACAAGCAAATGAGAGAATAAACTGCATACACAGAAAAATCATACAACGAATACTTTATGACCATCTGTTTGTCCTTTTGTAAGAAAATGTCCCCCTATGTTGGTGAAATTTATCTACAAATCCAGCAAACTAACAGAATCCCAGATTTAGAAGGGATCCACCTATTATTTTAGGGGTTTCAGGTCCCAAAAAGCCAGTAAGCCACTGCAGCACCACAGTGACTAAAGCAGAGTACCCATTTGATATTAAGAATTCTCAAATTGTGGTACAGCAAACTGTTTCAAAATGCTTTATCAAAATCAAGAACAATATAAATTACATCCTCACTCTAGTTGGCTAGAATTTCTGATTTATGAGCTGTCTATTATAGTTAAAATTAGACAGCTGCAATCTGCATAAAAGAGAGGAATTCACAATGACTACCATTGAAGATCCATGTTTTATGGCATATGCTGTCCAGGTTTTATGACTATCACTGAAAATGCATACTTAAGGACTTATCCATGAATCATAAAAATAACAAAGCAGACATTTGGCCTTAGAACGAAGTATGAAAATATATGCTAGTAAATCCCTTCCAAATACATGTTTCATGCATATTGTCACCCCAATCTGGTTGATTTTTGACACCGAGGATAGATATATTACCTTTCATTCTGTGAGAGGGATTTTTACTTGCCATGGATATTGTCTGCCCCCACTCTAAGAGAATTGATCTGTGACACTGCGCAAGAGATATAATTCCTGACCAATAAGACTGTGCATTATGTGTGATGGGGTAATATTGTTTTTTCCAGTGATCTTCTGTTTATGGCCAAACAGAGAAAGATTTTCCCTTCACTCTGGGAGAATTCGCTTGTGACTCCAGGAAGAGGAGAGTTTGTTTAATGACCCAAAATTCTAATAATTTTTTTATGGGCTCTCTTAGTTATGTAAACTTGGACCACCCTGGCAAGCTGTGTGGAGCCATAAACTAGTGGGCCTAATGGCCCACAGGATACCCTAATGTCAAATGTCACCCATCTTGGAAGAGGTTTGGTTATTATTGTCCTCTAATCCTCAACTGGAGGGATTACAAGAAATCTTCATGCAACTTTACCTAGTTTAGATCTAAGAAACTTGCAGCATCATGCTTTATTATATAGTTTGCATATATGCATGTGTATTCCTCCTCATTTCCTCTCCACCAAGTGTGCGGACAAGAACAACAAAGGAAATTCATAACAACCTGGCAATCAAATTAACACTTAAAAATACAACCATATTCATTAAAAGATTAATAAGTCAAATAAAATTCTTAAAATTTATTAAATTTATTCATCACAAAAGAATTAAACTATGTAGCGGTTCTTAGTAGTCCGCCCTGGTCTGGTCCGGTCCTCCCTCCTCGGGGGTGGGTCCTGCATTTGGGCCTTGGTTCGCCAGTGAAGAACCGGGCGAACCCGGGCAGAACCCGGGCGAACCCAAGGCGAACCCAAGGCGAACCCGCGTGTGGGCGGCAAAAAGTGCATGTTTTATGTTTTTTTTAATGTTTTTCTTCCCTTTGACTTTGACCCACGCCATGGGAACCCTAAAAGTGACCTCTAAAACATGTTAAACACCTAAACTGCCTCATTTTCATTCATTTGTTTTGCAAACAAGCATTTTCATTCCAAGAGGCTGACTTCTTATTTTAACTTGTTGGATTGACAAAAGGAGTTGAATATCGATTGTTGAAGCTTCTACAACGATTGCATTGCCATTCCTACAGATTTGCAAGTGTTCATTGGCTGCTACAAAGATTGTTGAAGATTATTTTTGCAAAAAGGTATGTTTTTCTCATTTTTTCATTCTTTTTTTTTTGTTTTACAAACAGAAACTTTGTTTTGCATCTTTTTTTTTCTGTTCTTCTATGAATGTATACATTGTGCAAGATTCAAAAGAGCTAGGTTTTAATTTTTAAAAAATTATTATATTTTGTTTTCATTCAAATTTTGAATGTGTTGTTTGCAAAACAAATTGCCATAGGAATTACAATGTCAATGGGTTCTACCTCCGGCTCCATAGCTAAACCAAACCCAAAGTTCAAAACAAATGCAAATTCTCCCCTATGGCAGTATGTTGAAATGATAAGACAGCTTCCAGGTGGTGGTGGTTATGTTTGGAAATGCAATGGGTGTGATGTTCAATATTCTAGTTCATACCATAGGGTGAAAGCACATTTGTGTGGCATAACTGGAAAAGGCATCTCACCTTGCCCTGGAAAGAAAGATGCCCCTATTCAACCTGAGACAGTTGCAAAATACATTATGGAGCAAGAACTAGCAGATCAACGGGAAGCCCAAAAAGGAAATCACCCTTTGTCAAATAAAAAATCAAAGGGAATGCAGCCCCCATCTAATCCCAATCCCAATATTGTGGTAGAAGACCACCCATTTATGGCCATTCCAAATCTTCAAGCTCAAAGTGCACAACCTTTTGCAAACAAGAGAGCAAAGGGACCTTTGGAAGTTGCATTTCAAAATGAGAGTAGAGCCCTTGCCGACCAATGTGTAGCAAGATGCGTATATGCCAATGGACTATCTTTTAATGTTGTTCGTTCTCCATATTGGAAAGAGATGTTGAGAGCGGTTAATGAAGCTCCAAAAGGGTACAAGGGCCCGGGTTATGAGAAGGTGCGTAGCACTTTATTGGATAAGGAGGTTGAGTTGGTTGAAGATGCATTGAAGCCAATAAGAGATTCATGGGTTGAGACAGGTGTGTCCATTGTTTCAGATGGTTGGAAGGACTCAAAAAATCGGCCTTTGATCAATGTCATAGCGGTGTCCCCTAAAGGGGCAATGTTTTTGAAAGCCGTGGATTGTGAGGGGCAAGTAAAAGATGGGCAATTTATTGCTAATATTCTTATTGCAGCCATTGAGCAAGTGGGAGCCCGCAATGTTGTTCAAGTTGTAACGGACAACGCAAAGAATTGTAGAGCTGCAGGGTTGTTGGTTGAGGAAAGATATTCACATATCTTTTGGACACCTTGTGCGGTCCATTCACTCAATCTTATGCTGCAAAAGATTGGGAATAAAATTGAATGGATCAAACAATTGTATACTGAGGCTGAGGACATTCAGATGTTCGTCACCAACCACCACTTGTCTCAAGGGATCTTTAGAACATTTTCAAAATTGGAGCTATTGAAGGTAAGAGAAGTAATATTTACATTTGTCATTTTCTGATTTTCATAATTTGATTGTTCAATCTAATTTAAATTCTTCTTTAAAGTTTATTTTTAAATATTAATTATTTTTTTTAATTTGCAATAGGTTGCAGAAACCCGCTTTGCCTCTAATACAATCGTCTTGAGACGACTTGTGAAAGTTAGGCAAGCACTTTCTAGCATGGTAATTAGCACCAATTGGTCTATATGGAGGCAAAGCAGCACTGAAAGAGCAACAAGAATTAGGAGCATGATATTAGATGACTCATGGTGGGATCGTGTGGAGTATCTCCTTAGCTTCACCGAGCCCATTTTGAGTATGATTCGCTATACTGACATGGACAAGCCATGCATTGGACAAATATATGATGGTATAGACTCTATGATTGAGAAGATCAAGTGCATCATAAATGCAAGAGAGCAAGACCCTGAAGAGACTTTCTTCAAACAAGTGCATACAATTGTTGAAGAAAGATGGAACAAAATGACAACTCCGTTACACCTTCTTGCCTTTGCATTGACTCCAAAATACTACAGCTCTCAGGTTCTTTCACAACCAGGAAGGCTTCCTCCATATAGAGATTTAGAAGTGGCTGAAGGGTACAAGGCAGCATTTGTGAGACTCTTCCCTGATCGAGATTTGCGGAGTGTAGTCACGGATGAGTTCACTGATTTTGTGCACTCAAATCATCTAGATGTTGATGCCTCCCGTGATAGGTTCTTAAAGGATGCTCATTCTTGGTGGTACTTCCATGGACAATACTTCCAAAATTTGCAGCCCCTTGCAATCAAAATTTTATCACAAGTAAGTTTAATAAATTTTCATATTTTAGTTTTAAAAGTTTCATAATTCCATTTATAAATTTTTAATTGTTTACTTTGTCTTCATAGGTTGCTAGTTCATCCGCATCTGAGAGGAATTGGAGCACATATTCTTTCATCCACTCAGTAAAGCGCAATAAATTGCTGTCAAAAAAAGCGGAGAACTTAGTATATGTGCATTCCAACTTGCGTCTCCTTTCACACAAACAACCTAACTACAAGGACGGGGAGACGAAGTTGTGGGATATAGTGCCAGAGGATACTGACTTGGATGCTTGCAGTTCCCAACATATTGCATATGGGGATGAGGATATCCAACAGGGGCATGGGCACATTAGTAGTGCTAGTGATGGTGCCATTGGCACTTGTGATTCATCTAGTCTTCCTACTACATCTAATGTCAATGTTGACAATGATATGGATGATCTAGAGAATCCATATGATGATTAAAACTTTGAAAGTGTTGTAATATTGAGCTTGAAGTTTGAACAATGAATATTTATCATGCATGTTTTAAATGACATTCAAGTTTATGGTGGTTTTGTTGTTTATATGATGTTATCAGTTATGTGATATTCTAAATTCTAATCCTAATTCATGCTTCTAGGCTGCATATATATATATATATATATATATATTTTTTATATATTTTGTAATTTGTACTAACGAACCCAAGACGAACCGAACCCACCCCCAAAAAATTTTGCCGAACCCGAACCGACCCTGAACCAGACCGGCTGCTTAGGAATTAAATGAACATGTAGACAAGCTAGAGGGTGAAGTAGGAATGAAAAACGGAGGAGAAATGGTGATGAATTACTATGGATGACGACAAGATAACTCTAACAAGTAACCACATCCTCCTTGAAGGAATTAATGGACAAAAAATAGCCCATAAATCCCCAAGCTAACTTAGGACAATATTCAGTGTTTATACAGTTATACCCACTCTAGGATATACTATTGTTATTCTTCTCGCTATAAAAATCACTTTGTCTCTTCCTTTCTCTTATTCTTCTTTTATCCCACATTCATTACATTATGATGTAATGCCTTCTCTCTCTCTTATATAATAAGCGGGACTACTTAGAATAGAGTGTGCTGGAACTGGAAGTATTACTTATTTTAATGGGTGTATTGCTCCTTAAGTGGTTTGTATAGAAACTTGCACCCCCTCAAAGTGGTTGCCACAAATGGAAACGTCAACCATTTGAAATTTTCCAAGCAATGGATAACAAGTGCTATGAAAGCACTACTCCTAGCACATGACATCAAGATGCGTTCAATGGGTGTTTATCTGTCCCTTTTCTGACCTTTATCTGTAAGTTTTATTGCCATGAAGTTGCATTTCCTTCGAAGAGTTTTTAGACCCCACACCCTTGAGTACCATCCACAATACCATGAAAATAAATAAAAATTTAAATATAAAAATAGCCTCTGGGAATTTGAAAACCTTACAGGTAAAATAGTTTGAACCAAATCCTATACTAGCATTAGTAATCATATAAGTATCAATACAATTTATTTGTCCATTGCATATATCAATCATGTAAACTATTTATCTATGAATCTGTAATGAGCCTTGCCCAATCTGATATAAATTTCTGATTTCTTGCCCAAGGAATATTGTCAAACAGTTTGCATGAAATATCTTTGTTTGCTGATATAGTGTTTTTAGTTTGATGTTTGCTTAATGGAGATGAATGCCAAGATAAATATAATGCTCCTAAACACTTTTATGAGTTCTAAATGCAATATAATGCTCTTTTGGATTTTTTTTTTAAATGCAAATATATGAGAAACTACGTAAGAAAAGTGCAACTACAGCTAGCTGACATTTAGTCAAACACTTGCCATACATACTATCATTGATAATTACAAGTGCAAGAATATCTATCTCAGATCAGCAACTTATAACTCCTCTATTGTTATTAATGCATCACTACAATGATAATGTCAAATAGCCAAGACTCTTGGCATTACATCATATGATCATCAAATGTATTTTTTTCTGAGTACAATCACAGCCCTAACATGAAATCTGAGTATGCAAGTATATGCAAAGAATGATTCAAACGAACCTGGGAATGAAGTCGTCCTTGTCTCTAATTGAAGGGGCAAGCAATACCCAGTGAATTGATGACTTCTCAAGCCCAAGTCGAACTGAAGACTCAGCCGCCCCTGTTCTGGAGGAAATAATTTATATAAAATAAATCCCAATCTGCCAAGCCTCCAAAATGCATTAAATATTGTTGTTGGCCTCCAAGGAAGTGAGCGCCCCAAGTAGCAAGTGAGTTCGCTCAAGCATGAGTGAGTAATGACCAAAAATGTGCCTCCATGATGCTAGTCGCCATGACTGATATAAATATCAGATTGCTGGTATAATCACAATGTCTATATAATTCGACCTCCTCAATGATGAATTCGATGGAGAACAATATCAAACCCATCCAATGCAACTATAATCGATATCATGCCAAAATTGGCCCTTGGCCACAAATTTTGCTCAAATGAGAAGTCTTAAGTAACCTCTCCAATGGCTGCAACCCTTCAGGAGATATCTCACTCCCTCAGTTATGCTATCTATGGGAGTTATCGTTCCCAAAGACACTCAACTGCAAAGCCCTAGCTCCACAATGCTCATCAACAACAACAAAACACAAATGCTGGATGCTCAAGAATGAAACCTAAATGCCTTTTTATTCTTTTTCTCCACTTTCTCCAGAAGCTTCTAGAATATTATTTTATTTTTATTGACTTTATGATATAACTTTTTATTTTAAGTCACTATATTAAATTAATTAAATATAAAGTTACTTTTTTATTTTAATTATTTAATAACCTTACAAAATAATTAATTTAATAATTTCTCCCTTATTTCTCCAATTAGCCTTTGGGAGCAAAAAGGCTAATTTAATAATATCATGATGGCCCTACGAAGGGGACATTACAGAAGCGCCTTCATTTGTATGGCTAATGATATGACATGAGGATTTTATAGTATAGAAATAATTCCAAGATGCACATTTAGGCATATCCAAGTTGAGGGAAAAGGCTGCAATTTTTTATTTAATTCCAGATTATATGATTGCTATGATGCCATGCATATCTTTGAGACACAATTTTCCAACTAGAATATAATGATTATATAGTGGGCATAAAACAGAATGGATGGGTGGATAGCTAAATATGGAAACAAATATGACAATGATGATAACTTTTAATGTCCTTTAAGTCAAGTTTGTTTTGTAGGTCCTATTAAAGTAAATGAATATGTAAAACAAAGGATATTGCTTATTTGAACTTAGGGAAGCAACCATCCTTATGTTAGTAGTGATTTGGCTTATCCTTACCAATAGCATGGACATCATCTTCAATACTATAATATATAATCCTTGGACATGTATAATAATGATATGGCCATATATGTATATACCGAATTGTAATGTGATAGTGAATATACAACGGATATAAAGGAGTATGAACATATAAATAGTTCTAAATCTATGATGTGAAAAGGCAATAATTGTAAAACGAGATTGTTTAAGACAATGGAATGTGTCCATTGTTGCTTTGAAGATGGAAGATGTCGTTTAAGGAGCAAAGAAAGAGGTGCAATTAGCAAGAGCCCAATTATATATATACCTTAAGGTAATACACTTTTAGGCACCAAGAAAAGCCAATTGTGCTTGTAGTATATGGCTTGGACTCTAGAGGTTGGATCACTTGAGGAAGAAGTAAGAAAGGAATTATATTAACATCAACAAACAACCAATCTTGTTCAATGGGACTCAAAAGTACAACCCAAGTTGAATACAGAAGAATTAAAGTAAGACAAACATAAGAAATGAAAGTAAGTAAACACAAAAACATGTCAAATTTTGTGAGCTCAAATGGTAAAAGCATAAAACTTCCAAAGAGGAGCCTCAAGATCAAATCCCTAAGAGATATGATAAAGTGTTGAAATTGAATAAACTAACACATCCAGCTCACTAGGTGTGGGATACCCCCAACAAATGAGGCTAGATGCAAGTCTCAGCTGAATTTGACAAAAGAGGCACCCCTTGGTCATAGCATCTAAGCAAATGGTACCTTTTCAAAGGAATTTCATAATTAAAAAATAAAAAAACTAAACACAAAAATTGGAAGAAGGACAAGTGAAATGGAAGTAATTAAAACCTTAAAACCATAAGATTAAGTACAAATATCCAAGTCCAAGAATGATTCCCCAATGAAACACAGCCAAGGAATATGAAATGTGTGACCAAGAATAAAACATTACCCCATGTTTGCAACAAGGCTTGGGCTTGAAGAATGAACATAATCATCATCAACCATTTTAAAATCATTAATGTGAGATCCAATAATGTCTATTACATAATGACCAAGGCTATTGAGGCCTAAAAAGAAACAATCTTCAAAAGAGTTGAACTCCCCCTAGAACCTCTTCTTTCCAATAACCAAGGCCAAGGAATATCTAGTGGAAAACAAGAAATTAGCCAACCTATGGCCCTAATTGCAAACTAGGGAGTTAGAAGGCCCCTAACAAAAAAGCAAAGTAGACCAAATTGTGCAAAATGAAACAACTTGGGGTTCTCTTGTGGTTGTATGCCAAGAAGAGTGTTTTCTCTTAGCTTTGACTCCTTCTAAATGCGGATTGGTATCATCCAAAGGGTGCTTAATGTTCACACAATTGTAATGAAAAGATAAAAGAAGGCATTCAACCTAGTAGCTTTAGTGGTTTCTTATAAATTCCTACAGCAAAAGTGACAACTCTCAAAGGAAGAGATCTAGACATCTTTCATCAAGATGCTACAAGGTCGATAGAGAGCCACCACGTAAGTCTCTAAATAGACAATGAAATCTCCCCCAAATCTCATAGTAGGAAGGACTCTTGGAAATTAAGATCTCCTCAGACTCAACCTCCAAGAGGGAACAATAAACATGTTCTCTCAGTACACAAAATATGTTGATTCATCTCAACTCATAATTGGTGAGATCAAACCCTCAACTAACTCATTATTGGTTTTACACTTTTAATAAACCCTCGACTAACTAAGTGGAATCCTCAAGCTATGTGAAGGATACTTCTAAATCTAACAAAGAAATATTTAGCATTAATGTCCACAAGTGACAAGTGGCACTAACAATTGGATAGGGTATTGAATTGAAAGTTTTGGATGGGACTAGCACTCTTTGTAAAGTTGCTAATGACCAAGGCACTATATCATTTGAATCATTGCATACCCTTTGTTTATCAATAGGGTTGCATTGTGTTAGTACCATATGAAACTATTTTTTGGCATTCTATTTTAAGATAATTGTCAATAAATCCTCAATGTCACATCAAGTACAAGTCAATTATTGATACTCTCAGTCAATATTGTCAAAGTTGTCTTGTTTGTGGTCTTTTAAAATAACAATTTTGCAAGGAAAAGATGATTTCAGCAAAGCTCTAAACTATGAAAACAACAAAGAAGACAATGACAAAGTCAAGCCAAATACAATAGTTCTTTAAGCCATGCACACAAAGAAGTGGTCGAAGAAGTTTCAACAGACAAAAGCATGAAGAAATTGTTCGAAGGAACCTAATACAAGCATTTCAAGACTAAGTAAAGATTGGAGCAAATCACTAATGACAAATCCAAGGAGAAGTTCCACCTAACACCCAAAGGTGTTGAACAACTTTTAAAAGTGCACCAAAAATAAAGGAAGAATAGCCAAAGTTTAAGCGCAACTTTCCATTGGCGATGTCACTCCAAAGTTCCACCCAAAGACAATAAAAAGTGGAAATGTGTTTATGATTCTCCACCCAACATAGAAAAAGATACATTATCCCCTTCTCAAGCATAAGATTAATGGAAACCCTTAGCCTATTTGCTTAATTTTTCCTATAGGCTAATGGGGTGGTAAAAAGGGAAATAATTAAATAATTAAATTTAAGTTGCCGAAAACTAACTTTATATTATATATTAAAAATGCAACTTATATTTAATTATTTCTGAAGGTTGTTATAAATGTGGTTAAAATTTGTCACTAGGACAAAGATCCTAAAAGTGATTGTTAAAAGGACATTTTTATAATTTTATAAATTTGAGGGAAAGTATTAAAAAAATATATAAAATTATATGATATTCCCTCGAAAAGTTATATAAGGAAGATTAGACACAAAAAAAGGTCTTCTCGATCATTTATTAATTTCTTCTTCTAGAGAATGAACATGAGTTGTTCTTCTTTGCTTGAGGAGGAAAACCCTCCTAGCCATTTGAGTGATTTTATCCAAAGATCACCAAAGTGCTAAATGTATCCCTTTTCATTGGTTTTTGGTGATTGGTATTGTTTTGTTGATTTGTTTGAGTTTGTGAAAGTATTCAATGTGGTTTCAAATTTTAAGTTATGATAGATTATTTATTTGAAAAACATTTTCTATTAATATTTTGAAGCATCAAGAGGATTTTACTAGTTTTAAACCAGCCACTTGATTGTATTGTTGAGTTTAATAAATTAATTACCTTGTGAGTTGTACAACTTTAGTTTGCTGGCAGTACACCTTTATTAGGGGTGATTGGTGAATTTTGGGAATTGCAACCATAATTTCTGAGCAATTCTGCCTCCTATACTTGTATTTGCAGCTGTTGTTCATTTGTGAGATGAAGTTGCATCTTTCTAGAAGGAGTCCATAAAGATTGGTAGGGTTCCATACAGATTGGTAGAGTTCCATACTAATTGTTTAAGGTCTTTGTAGTGTTTTGAATGTGCAGCTCCAGCTTAGTGGTTCATATTTGCTGGTTCAAATATATTGAAGAAGATTGTTGCTGTTGCATTCAAAGATTTTTCATCATTTATTTCAGCTACAACAAATGGAATTATGTTGCTAAATTCTTCTACAGCTGATTGCATCGTCCGGGTACTAGTATTCTATCATACTCTTGGTTGATATATTTGGTGTATTTGGTGTTTTCCTGTGAAGCTTACTGCTGTTAAAAATCTGAGATATTACATACAAATTCAGTCTCATGTTTATTTGTTTCATCTGGAAGGTATTACCGCAAAATATTAATTGCACTTAATATTGTAAGAACCTAAACGATTTCCCATTGGATCCACTTTTGAATTTTTATATCACTACCCCCCAAGCTGGCATTATCTAGAATCCACTTGTTATCTTCCAATTTGGCATTGATCAGTCCTATAGTAATCTACCCATTTGGCATTGATTCAATCTGATTGTAATATGTTAGTAGTATTGATCATATCTGCATATTTATCTTTGATTGTAAACTGGACAACTTTCCGTCAATAAGTTTGAAATTAATTACTTATTGACCACATCCCAATTTTTGTATGCTCTCACCTTGCCCATCTCAAGATCTTGGTGATCAGAAAGAACTTGGGTTTGTGTTGGTTTTAGAATTTGGTGAAACCATCTAACATTCTGGCCAAGAACATTACAAAAAGAGATTTAAGTGTGAATGAAGCACACTTTTGGCTTGGCAATGCCAAATGAAGTTCGCACCCAAGTAGATGGAGGAAGTAATCATAAAGTCCAAGTGTCATTGTGAGAGGGCAATGCCAAAATGAAATTCATAAACACTTTGGCATGTTCAAAGTGAGAAAATAAGTGATCTATAACGTTTGGCACACAAACTAGGTTGTAGAGCTACCATGAAACCACGCTAATAAAGTGGTAGAAGCCTTAGTAGAGTGCACATTTTAATTGGAAAAAAATAGACCTAAAGATGGTAAAACATGTTGATGGAAATTGTTTTTGAATAATTCCACTAATGGTAACAAGTCTTTAAACTGAAGAAACAACAACTAAGAGAGAGGGATTTTAGAGTTATAGAAAGCACAGTTTGGTGAGATTGAAAGGTGACACAAGAGCTTTGCCTATGGGATTACAAACCCACCAAATGGTTAAGTGAATCCTACCTACCTATTCAAAGGAAAAAAATAGTCAAATATGATGCACAAGTTAATGGCTTTGCCACTTAAATCAAGACCCCAAAACAATACATCAAGCAACAAGTGCATTTATGTTCAACACCTAGGAAGAGGGATCTTTCAAAGTTAGTTTTAAAGGACAAAGTGAAGACTCAAAAGCATGCAGCAATGCTCATGAAAGAGTATGAATCAAGCAATGACAGTCACAACTAAAACAAGGATCATTTTCCTTCATTGTTACCTATATACAGTCAAGCTTGATCTTCCAAGTCAAAGATTTTAGTCTCCTCAAATAGTGTATTTAAGGCCAACTTTCTGGCAGCCATTTTATGAGTTCAAAAGTATGGCCGTTAAAGGTTTTCATCACGTATTAAAAGCAATCAATAGGTGGCCCAAAGGCCAACTTTCATGACCATTTTTTATGAGTTCCAAAAGTATGGCTGTCAAAGGTTTTCCAGAAGTATAGAAGATTCCCAATTACAAAGGATGTTTGTGCTATAATTTTTGTTAAGAACCTTAGGAATGATGTGTTGTTATAGTCAAGGTTGACAAAACCTCATCATGGTGCCAATTTTGGCATAGGAGTGTTCATCAAGTTCTGATCTTTTTACAATTTCCATTGGCTTCAAGGAAAGTTAGCCAAATTTCAAGGATTCAATCAGATTTACAAGTCAAACTTATTTTAGATTTTCGAATCTAATTTAAGTAACAAAAATTGTTATTGTTCTAGAGGAGATGGATTTGAGCTTGTTACTAGGATTTTATTTTATCAATTGTTTTAGAATTAGTTTGCTTTGAAAGAGTTTTATTTCCTCTTTCCACAAACAGGGAAAGGGCTGTGTTAAAACAATTTATTTTTGGGGTTATCTTAATTTTTTTTTTTCCCTTTAAAGCTGGTCTTCGAGAGCTTCTGTATAGATAAAGCACCTTGAACACACATAATTTATGGGATAGTGGATGTTAAGCCTATGTTACACAAAAATTGTCAATGAAGTTATTGTATTTTCATAGAAATTAATGTGGTGGAAGTCCAGTTTATGTTATAGAAGCTATTGTCCAGTCAAAGTCATTGTAACTATGATTGCATGTTTGTAATTTCTTGAAGAAAATCAAAGGAAGGTTGTTGAGTCGAGCTTTGTATTGGCAAAATATATTTAATTGCAACTTTGAATGTAGTCTAATTATTTCCTTTATGAAATCATATATTATTCACTCATATAAATCTTTATTGTTGATGTAGATTTACTTTTCTTTGATTTGAGGGAGATATGATGATTTCTTGAGGGCTGATTGAGGTTTCCAGTTCGCTGTACCTTCATATCAGACTGCTGCTACAGTATATCAGACCTGATATAACCTTGTTCATTCATGTTTTATGATGCCTAATCGTTGTTATTTATGAATTTTTGGGGGTTGATATTTGATTCATTGGGCAATCATATTGTCATGTTTATCTCATGCTATATAGTACTGGACATCATATTGTAAATTTGTTACGTTGTTATGGTAGTACCATTCAGCTCTTTACTTTCAGTCATTTTGGGTACTTCACTGCATAAGTGGTTGCTCCCACTAAAAATTGGTTGAGCCTTTACTTATTGTACTTTATTCCCGCTAAATAAGTGGTTGAGTTTTCCTTTATTTCATATCTTGTAGCCCACTGAAAAGTGGAAGTGGCTGGCCTTGCCACCAAGTGCTTTACTTTCTCTATTGGTTGGCTTTCCGCCAATAGCTTTACTTGTTTACTTTCAGCATTGTTATTACTAATCACCCAACTGAAGAAGTGGTAACTTAGCCAAGCTCATAATTGTAAGCCAACCACCATACACTCTCACCTTGCCCACACTCGGATTTGGGTGATCAGAAAGTGGAAGGTATTCTTTCAATTAGCTTTATCACTTTCAGTATTTGCAAAGATCCCCTTACACCATATGCTCTCACGTTGCCCACTCTAGGATCTAGGTGATCAAAAAGTGAAGTGTTGCTTCCAGTTTGTCTATCATTGCATTTTGGGCTAACGTTAATGGGTGCAAGTTGTGAAGTTTTTGAAAAATAAGGGTGGTATTTTACATCTCCTCAACTGGAGTTTGAGGAATCCAATATAACTGTCTCTTTTGCTCACGGTTGTAATATCCGATTTCCCTATCACTCATAAATAGGTTTTAGCAACTGCAAGCAAGTGTCAAGCACAGGCTGGCAGGATGACCAGCTCTGATACCATTGTAATATCCACCCCAATTTTAAAAAATTTGCAACTTGTTAGCATTAGCAAAATAAGCAAAGATAATCAACTATAAATCAACTACCTTCCATTTTTTGATCACTTGGTCGAGGCGGGCAAGGTGGCGAGGCATCTGATAACAAGGTTTACATTGCAATGTTGGAAAGAAACCGCCTGTTCAATGGGGTGAGTAGTACTGAAAGACACCACTTGTGCAATGGGTACAACTGAAAATAAAGAACTCTTTCGCTTTTCAATGGTGAGTGCAAAGAGAGACCACTTATGCAGTGGGGTTAAGTACTAGGAGCCCCTTTTTCAAAGGAATATGAAAATCACACCACTTATTCAATGGGAAACAGAGGTGCCACTTATTCGGTGGGGTTAGTATCAAAACCAAATAGGAGCTAAAATCACTAATTGGTACTACCAATTTAGTGTTACAATGTTAGCTCAATACAAAATGATACTAACAATTATAAAATCCACTATCTTAGCTACAAAGTATAGCTAGAACTTGTAAAATAAACTATCCCACATGAGATACCACTAAGCAAATAAGTCAACCCTAGAACATATTAGCTCCATAAAATGACTGAATAAGATTGTTTGCAGGTCTGATATTCTGTTGCAGCAGTCTGATACACCAAACCAGCAAGCATAACTCTGGCACATCTCCCTAGGACACCTCCCAAATCAACCAAGAACACCATATAGCAGCCAACAATAGCCTAGTAGAGCTTAGGTGCCATCAAAGAGTCACCAAAGGGCAGCAACCATGAAATGATTCACTTTTGAAACCCACGCATTCCCCAACCAACAATGGTACGGCCTAGGAAAGGGGTGATCTGCTCCTAAAATTCCAAAACAGCAGCAAAAAATATGCAAACGTGCAAAACCTAGTCGTCCAAGGATGAGGAAGAGAATAAACCAATACCCAGAAGCCAAATACCAATACTTCAATCTGCAACTTCAATAAGGTGGTATGGCCTAGGCATGAAAATGGTACGGCCAGCAAGTAGGGAACCAAGAAATTCACTTCAAAAATCTTGCAACTCCAAACAACTCAAGTGCACACCAAAAATATATAGCTAGAAAACATCAAAACAATCCATAATTGAAAGCAAATTGGAAATCTTCACCAATAACTCCAATGGTGACTTCTGCAATGAAGCCACTCCAATGTTCAGCTAGGGAGTATCTCTCAACTCTAAAACTAGAGCAACTTTGAAAGTTTTCATCTCCAAAGCCCTTGAAGGATTCAATACTCAATTCAACAACACTTCGTTATCTTCATTAAAACATGCCCAAATGAGAGCACAAGGTAAGCTTATATAGAAATTAGGGCTCCAAATTCAAACTCCATTTCCCTCCAAAATGGGATGCCCCTCTACAAGGAAATATTTAATTTATTTTATTTTCAATTTATTCCTTCATCTAGGTGTCCACCTTAGGAAATGAAAGTTGCTTTTTAAAAAACAACTTAAGTGATCCTTTCCAAGGCATTGAGCTCAAGGGGTCATAAAATGAACTTAAGTCATAAAGTT